>QLOY01001140.1:7843-20492 GCA_003313965.1 Megacollybia marginata
CAGACACAATCCACTTTCCATCAGGAGAAAATGCAACAGACCGAACATAGTCTGGATGGCCTTCCAGCTTCTTTAACTCCTCACCACTAGATGCATCCCACACTCGCACAGATTTATCATCAGAGCCAGACACAATCCACTTTCCATCAGGAGAGAATGCAACAGACTGGACAGTGTATGTATGCCCTTCCAGCCTCTTCAACTCCTCAACACTAGATGCATCCCACACTTGCACAGATTTATCATCAGAGCCAGACACAATCCAGTTTCCATCAGGAGAAAATGCAACAGACTGGACATAGTCTGTATGGCCTTTCAGTGTCTTTGACTCCTCACCACTAGATGCATTCCACACTTGTACAGATTTATCATCAGAGCCAGACACAATCCACTTTCCATCAGGAGAAAATGCAACAGACAAGACACGGTCTGTATGGCCTTCCAGCCTCTTTGACTCCTCACCACTAGATGCATCCCACACTTGCACAGATTGATCAGAAGAGCCAGACACAATCCACTTTCCATCAGGAGAAAATGCAACAGACTGGACATAGTCTGTATGGCCTTCCAGTCTCTTTGACTCTTCACCACTAGATGCATCCCACACTCGCACAGATTGATCAGAAGAGCCAGACACAATCCACTTTCCATCAGGAGAGAATGCAACAGATGAGATATAGCCTGTATGGCCTTCCAGCCTCTTTAACTCCTCACCACTAGATGCATCCCACACTCGCACAGATTGATCAAAAGAGCCAGACACAATCCACTTTCCATCAGGAGAAAATGCAACAGACTGGACATAGTTTGTATGGCCTTCCAGCCTCTTTAGCTTCTCACCACTAGATGCATCCCACACTTGCACAGATTGATCATCAGAGCCAGACACAATCCACTTTCCATCAGGAGAGAATGCAACAGACTGGACAGTGGATGTATGCCCTTCCAGCCTCTTTAACTCCTCACCACTAGATGCATCCCACACTTGCACAGATTGATCAGAAGAGCCAGAGACAATCCACTTTCCATCAGGAGAGAATGCAACAGACAAGACAGGGTCTGTATGGCCTTCCAGCCTCCTTAACTCCTCACCACTAGATGCATCCCACACTCGCACAGATTGATCATGAGAACCAGACACAATCCATTTTCCATCAGGAGAGAATGCAACAGACCAGACAGAGTTTGTATGGCCTTCCAGCTTCTTTGACATCTCACCACCTAATATGTCCCATAGCTGCACAGCTCCATGATCCCTACAGCCAAAAACAATCTGTGTCCCATCAGGTGAGAATGCCACACATAACACCTCACTATCAGTCTTCTTTGACATGAACTGAGTGATACCTTGGCTATGGACAGAAGGACTATAAGGGAACTTCTTTTTCCACACATTGCCAATGGCAGAGCCAGGTGACCATGTAGCCAATGATGATATATATAAATGGGGTGTGCTTTGGGATGCTGGACTTGATGCAAAGTATCTGAAGAAGTTGGTTGCATCTAGGATATTTGCAATAAGGTCTGAATTCTGTTTCTGCCACTTCAATTGCATGAGCAATGGATGATTAGATGAAAAAGCATATACCTTGAGTGTCCATTGCTGTGCAGCTTGAAGCAATGGTAGACATTCTCTTTTTGATCCAGTTAAATTAATAACTTCAACCCAGAAAAGGAATTGTTCAGTAAGAAAGTAATGAAGACTGGCATATAATGAGTTACTGTTTGCATTGCCTGCCTGTATTAGATGCTGTGCCCAATGTTTGGAGCTATACTGCAGCACTTGACTGATCTTCTCCTCAACTAAATGATCCAAGTCCTCTATCTCACAGTCCAGCATGAATGAAGACGGCAGGTTGCAAATATTGAAACAAAGATGCTCTTTCATAATAATGAAACAATGCTGTGCCAGGAAGGCATTGTGGCTGGGATGATTGCAGGACACATCAAGTGGTTCTGTCTGGCTTGGGATCATAAATTGAGATCGTGATGCATCAAAGACAAAGTCTTGGAATGATGCATGGTACCAGTAGATACATTGATCCTTTTCAGATATGTAGAGGACAGCATGAAGTGATTCAATCAGCTTCTTAGAAATGCCAACATCCTTTACATCAAACCTGAGTAGTTTGGTGAGATTGAAGATTGACAAAGGCTCTTCAGCACATAACACAGTATGAAGCAGCTGAAGGCGTTTTTGGGATTGTGATCCAAGATGGTGAAATGCAGACACCATGATCTGTTGATATAATGTGTCCACTAACAAACTTTCATCATCACCAACAAGTTTAGGCCACTCCCGGAGCAGGCTATCTAAGCGGTCACGTTGTTCAGATTCTGAGAACTCAGGACTTGGAGGTGATATAAACCTGACAGCAGTTGCAGCATAGATAAACAGTCCTCCTGCATGCTTAGTGAGCATTGTAACTTTTGCCCTATCTGCCTCAGTGTCAAGTTCAGGCAGCATACTCTGCAAGAACTTGGCAATATCCGGCTCCACATCTGCAGTATTCACTTGGTGCAAGTGACAGACTACTTCTGAAGAGAATGACTTGCAGAGCTCAACTACTTTGGGATCTGGACGACTGGTAATGAGAAACTTGAGACCTTGAAGGTGACCTGCATTAATCTTCTCTAGGAGATCTTGCAAAAATCTTGATCCCCTTCCTTTTTCAATCTCATCCAGTGCATCAACAATTACAAGGTAATGAGGGAGCTCTCCTGGGTGCTTCCTAGAAGCGCTCTGCCATGGGCTGACTAGGAGATCCTCCATTTGGTTCTCCAGGATCTTTGTAGAATCAACATTGCCAGCAGTAATAAGAGCATTGCGGAAAGAGCCTGAATGACGAGCAAGTTGATAAGAAAGAGTAGGAATGATGTAGATCTGCTGCCTAGTGTCTTCCAGCTGCCGTGAGCAAAAGAATGTGGCAGCCAGGATTTTAGGCAAGGTTGGATCACCATGACGGTCAAAATCTTGGGCAATTGTATATGCAATGGTTGATTTCCCTGTGCCAGCCATTCCATTCAGCCAGAAGACAGATGGACTGTTTGCAAAAGAATCTAAGGCCCAGTCACGGATCTTCTTGAGGATTGTGACACGAGTGTCTTTTGTACACCCAGAGCGGCTCAGATTCTTTGCTGAGACATTGTAGATTGCATTATCTGAGTGCAGCCAGCTAGTTAATTGCATGTTCTGGCAATAACTATAAGTCTATGACAATGTTAAAATGCTTATACCTTTAGATCATCCTGTATACTGTCAATGTTTGCCTCAATGCTCAGTGTAACATTCATCTGATAAAGTTGTTATGCAGATAAATTTGTATATTGACAGCACCCACCTGAAAGGTCTTCAAGGACTCATCAGTTTGCTGGATAATGTCTTGAACAAGTTTTGCATCCTGCTCATTCTGAAGTATCTGTTTCCACATAGCTTTGGTAGACAGAGCATGAAGCTGGACAGCCTTCTGAACAAGAGTACTGTGTAGAGGTAATGAACAGTCTTATACCAATCCAATGAACATACTGAGCAAAATTGTCAATCCTTACTCTTGCATCATCAGACTTGATGTTCTTATAGACATTACTGACATCTGTGATGCGTGTGGCAAGACAGTCCATCTGCTCCTTTATGGTGCCTTTATTGTCAGCAACAGCCTGGGAGTGACACTTATAAGGAATGCATACCAAAGCCATTAGAAATTAACATACCTGCTGAAGGTCTATCAAAACATTGAGCACAGCTGCAGGAGTTTTGAATGGAGTGCCATCCAGAAATGACTCGATCTTCTTTGACAAAAGTGTGAAGCCATCCCATGCCAGGGCCAAGTTGTCTTCAATTTTCGAGACACCTTAACACTGATGAGGATTTGTCACATCCATGAAGGAAAAGACATACTACTATTTACGAGTATAGCATCCGACGGAGGCGAAGATGAGTCAGCTATCAGAACCGGATGGGTGATTGACCCAGGGAGGGCACTCTCTTCATTGTTCCTGCAGTGAGCCATCGTTAACGGTCCCAGATAAGAGACGCACCCATCGGACTAACCTCACCCGAAGGCAGAGGTAAATTGGGCATTTCACCTTGCTGAGGTACCGAGAGAGAAGTTCCACTTTCAATACCTTTCATTCCAATTAGCCATTGTCGAGCTTGTAAAAAAAAACGAAACATACCTGGCAGAGTTGCACCGACCGGCGGCGTGGATATATTGTCTGTTGCACTACTCGGTTGCGGGGATGTAGCCCTAGATGGCAGCCGAGAACTCGACTTGAATCCTTTGAACCAATCTTTTGGTCGTTGCAGTCTGCTGAAAGCGTTGGGCATGATAGTCGAGAGACGAAAGCAAGCGTGGGTTATGTCTTGTGTTGCTATGTTGCTATATTTGAATCTGCCTGCGCCCACTAAGATGGCAGACTGACATGTACTGACAGCTTGCTGGCCGCGTGTCTGATACGAATCAGGGACTATTTTCGGTATAGAACTTGAATGTAGCACGATATTATCGTTCATTGTGTTTGTTGTACTCACGTACACTGTCCTCGTAATGTACATAATGCTACCCAGTCATGGCCTCGTATTGTCACTACTATGAGGAGAACGAGCGCTATGAACCCCATCAGTCGATCTTCCGAAAAGATAGGAAAAGACGACCCACGCTCTATCTCCTCGGTCCGGCTGCAAGATGCCTTGCGAAAGTTCTTTATCCCACTTCCAAACCTACGCCGATTTCTGTCCCACTCGTTCTCGTCCTCTTAGGTACGCCAGGCGGTAGGATAGTGATCAACGATCTTCCGAGCTTCCTCCCAAGGTTCAAATCAGCAAAGGTAAAGGGTTCCATGCTTCTTCGGCACCTGCCGATCTTGCTCCTTCCCAATCGTAGACCACTTAAGCTCTCAACCCATCCAGCTTTGCTTCACTTTCCTTCCGTGAATCACTTCCGCAAGGTGATTCTCCAAACTTCGCACAACTCTCCACGGCTCATCCGAATCGGACAGCAGGACGAAAGGTGCAGGAAAGGCGCGAGCTTTCGAAACTGGGGAACTCCCTTAGCTTCCCTGAAAGTGGTGGAAGGAATGGCTCCAAAACAACCTTGTTTTCTCATCTCCGTACTCTCTTCACACTCCCCACGGCTCAGGGTTCGGGTGAGGCAAAAGATGATGATGAGTGTTTCTGCTCCTCTCCAGGTGTATTCATTCCTCCAGCTGCGGACGCCGAGATCTAGATAAGTAAAGTAAGGGCTTGATGTAGAGCCAGAAGTCAAAAACAGAAACATATGCTATTGCTGAATGGAAGAAGCATACATTATGTGGTTTGTGAAGCGTAGTCGAAGCGTAGTCAGCCCTGGTACACGTGAGCATGCTTCTCCTCAAAAACAGCAAGCATCATCTTTGAGCGTATCAGCAAGAGTACGGATATTGAGAAAGCCCATACCCACACCGAATGATATTCACAAGCTAGATGACTTGCAAGTAGGCTGGGATGTAGAACGACATATTCTGGATTGAACAACATCTTACAGTCGGATCCAGGCTCTGAATGCAAAGAACGGCCTAAGGTAGTGCTTAAATCAACGACAGAAGGCATACCACAGCTGATCCTAAGAATGCGCTAGCGGTGGGATCGAGGTATAGGATACGGCCGTGACGCATCGGAACAAATTCAGCGCTTAAATCCCTTGACTGAGATGACGGTCCCAGCAAATGAAATACTACTGAAAGGCCCACTGATAGGATTCGTCCGCAACAAAGCGGGACTATACCACGAGTGCTTCGTAGTCGAGCGCCTCAATCAAAGTCATCCGAGTCAGAAGAGGGTCCATCGCGCCGTAAGACGTCGGTAAGAGCAGACGGGTCACGGCAAGTTACACGTTACTGAACACTTGGTCGAATTGGTACAGTACCGGCATGGTCCCAAGACGGAACACCAGGCCCGAGGATTATTCGAGAGTTGGAATCTATTGAACAGTCAAAAAGCTCTAACCCCTTTTCTAGAAATCGAACCGATACAAAATTGACTCGTATTCCTTCGGTATATACATGAAAGTCCTCGCTTCAATCGGAGCAAGGGACTGAGGTGAAAAGATGCCAACATCTACTTTTAAATGAATATCAACCGGATATCGTTCTACCAAAGAGTTTCATGCAAGCTACTCCTAATTCATCCGAGTCGAACCAACCAAAATTTTCACAAAAAAATTTGGTGATCTCCAAGATCTCTGTCACACTCGCAGATTAAAGGGAGATCGATACGTAAATCAAGCGGCATGGAATCTAAGTTTTAGGTATCCGGAACTTTGTAATAATTATGTAAAGCCAGCATACCGTCGCAACTCAAGCTCGATATCAAGTCTGCAACAGCCAAAAAAGTACTCACACATGCAAAAGACAGTCTCATACATCTATTATGATGCAATGAGCCACTACCAGAGGGATGTAAGGGAAGGGAACGCATATGGTTGTGTTTGCACGTGCCTATATAGCATGGGGAAGTGGCGTCGGGCTTACTATCTAAGGCTCATGACATACCTAATTATTTATTTTACAAAAATTTCGGCAATATGACAAGGTTTTCTGGAACTGCTGTAAAATCGGTGCTATGACAAAAAACGCTGTAATTCCAGAGTAAATATATGATGATATACTTTGTTTTGTGCTATGTACTATTTCCGGAGTCGAGCCTTTCGAATTAAACTGACACTAGTACTTAACTATGATACGACTCTGGCACCGCAAACTTGTAGACTGACCGTGGTTCGGTTTGGGAGGTTCGGGTGCGGGTTCGCCACTTTTGGCCATTTTGCGAACCTCGAACGAACCTTAGGTTCACTGAGGTCCGGTTCGAACCCAGGTTCGAAAGGTTCGGAACCGAACCGCGGTCAGCATTTGTTCGAGTCTCCCAACTCTAAGGCCTCAACCTTCAAGATTCAATAACAGGGCGTGGATGTGGCTTAGATTAAATAGCCAAATGGCATGGTAAAATGAGGACTCAGGACTCGGAGACCATCTGAAATAATTGAAGTATGGTACAGCAGGTCCCTTGATTCGACCGAGGGAATTAACCGTTTGAACTTGTAGATCTTGAACAAGACTGTAGAACATCCACTTCTCGGTTCGGGTGGTTTCTGTCAAGAGTCAGCAAAGGATTTCCAAGAACAAAAATGCCTTTCTGGAATCTGTATGCTACTGCCGAGATCAAAAAGTCAACAGGGTGACGAATTTTTGGTCGATTTCAAGGAACGTATACCACTATAGTATTTATTAAATCTTGAAGCAGAGTACCCATCATGCCTTTGTCATGTTCCCCGAACTCACTCCTTGGCAGCATGGACGGCATGGTGCCACCGCCACTGGCTTCTGTTTGTGTTGTGTGTAAGCCATGCAGTCATTGTGGACATTCAGTGTTATGGGTGTATGAAGTGTATGTAGCATATGTCACATACACTACATTCACCTGCCATCTTCCTGATCAGTAGGCTGTTATAGATACATTAATTACATCACATAGTTAGGTCTACCAAGGTCTTTTGACCTTGCTTTTGGGAGTGCAGGTAGATTTGAAATAGAAACATAGAAACAAAATCCACAAAAGACTTGTGTGGCTTCAGCACAATTTGTTCCGTGATCTGTTACATCTCTTCAAACAGAAGACTGCAAATCCTGTAGATGATGTCAAGGACATGACTAGGCTCAGTGTCAATTAGTATAGATAAGATCCCAATGTTTGGTATTGGCTCTCACAGGGTGAGGAGGTAACCAATGACATTGAGTTGAGACTGGGTTGCTTTGCCAAACCTGTCAAGGATCTCACGAGCCAATACAAAGCCATATATGAGAGTGCCAAGATCTCAACTATGCCCCACTGTCCATGGGTGAAGATGAGGGACTGGACTACAGCAATGAGGAGGAAGATTGCACAGTTCACCTTCCTCCTACTGAAGAAATGGGACCATCATTGGGACAAGGAGATTAATGTTCTCCTTGTCAGAAATTAAATGATCAGACTTGCACTCCTTTCTTTTTGCTTGTTTGTTATTCTTTCCTCTGTCTTGTTTCTCACTGTGCGGTCATCTTTCCTACTTGGTGCCCTGGTATGTAGACCTTCACCTCTGGACCTGGTCTAGTGGGGGAGGGTGTAATGGTAGCTAGGCATACTGTCCCATTTCATTCAATTCGGATGTCACAGGTCACAGCCCCTCCAAATTTTCAAATTTTCCGAAAAGTCACAGGGGTCACAGGTCCCAGAGCCCTCATCTGAATTTGTGAGAGGGTTCGACAGCTTTGGGGGGTCAAAAATGGCCATTTTAGGCAGGTATTTCCGAAAAAATTTCCTGTGTCACAGGCTGCCAAGGGCTCATATGAAATTTTAGGTTCATATGTGTGGTCACAGGTCACACCCCCATCCGAATTGAATGAAATGGGACAGTACTATGCTCTTTCGATATTGGTATGGTCACATGATGGTGACCAAATTCTTACTTTGTCACATGATGTTATTCATCCCAACAAGTTGGTCTAGTGAATCAGCAAGTGAGGAATAATCATCCATTATTAAGTGTGGTTACACACCCATATGGAAAGGGGGTACCAGAAAAAAAATTAACTACCAGATGTCGATTAAATTTTAAGGCCCTATCGAGGGAACCTACCTGTAGATCACATGACCTTCCTAATTTGGTAACTCCAACCACTGCCCCTACCCACCTTTGTTTGGTCTCTGCCCCCATCAAGCTGTCTCCCAAACTGTTACCTCTAGTGAGTTAATATTAACCATCTGGATCTATACTACTCATATAATCAATATCAAGCCCTCAAAATGGTTGTTGGGATATATTTAGACCATTTTGGCTAAGCTTGACAATGTGCAAACACACATCCAAATCAGACACCTGCAGTCAGAACCCTTGCTGTTCAGATTATATCATTTAGAGATCTTTTGGATGCATTATATTGACATTATAGGCCATTCAGACATATGTTACAAAAGTTTTTTAGAGCCTCCAACCTGGACCTACCTACCAATGTCTGGTCTGGGATTTTTGGTCTGGGAGCCCTTGAGTTTTGCATATGGAACGATGGGAGAATGCGATTGTTTCAAGTCTCATGATCGAAGGAACAAAACGAATCATCGCACGACTCGAACACAAAAGAAATCTTGGTTCAACACATTAGTGGATCATACCAACGAAGCCTGGACACTGGTTATTTATGAGGCTGATAACCTGTCCTTGTGATCACCATTGTTGATCAAAATAATATATCATATAAGCCTGGGTTCGCTCATCCCAAGACCCAGTGTAGACCGACGACGCAGAACCCATGATATGATCTTGTCCTTGTCGCCACAATACGCGCAGTCATCTGTCTACCTTAACCCACTGAATCACTTTGACACTCAATCTACTGAGCGCCTTCGAGCGCTTGGTCGTCACCACAGTGGCCTGCGTCAAATCTTTCGATTTGCGGATACCAAGAGGAAACCCTACGTCTACTAGGATGGTGATGGGGCAGTTCATTCTGCGTAGGTAAGAGCATTCCAAACCGATAAACTTTTCCATCTCAATCGGGGACCCCAACGCAAGTGTCGAATTCATCATCGCAAGGTCCTGTTAGCCGGTCGCAGAATCATGATCAAGTTGCGTTAAGACTGCGATTGTGTCATTTTGTATACTTTCTGAAACCGGCACATCATAGATCCCGATGTCTTCTTAACCGGCTCCCGACGACACCGTGACAAGACGGTTCCTACATGGTAACAGACGTACCCAACTCAGACAGAGAATCAGATCCGATCCGAAGAAAAGCTACCTTTTTATCGATCCTCTCCCCCAACGTGGATCACATCGCTCGCTCTCTGCTTGGCGCTGCATGTACCCAGACTCGAATAGCTATCCAGCTTTGTTGTGCGTATGAAGGACCAAAGCTTCTGTGTCGACCTTTCCTTATGTCTACTCTATCTGAATCTGATCGATCTGATCTACTGGCCGCATCGACTTGTAGCATTGTTGAATGTGTTGTTGTGTATTGCAAACGAAACAGCGTGTACTTCTCTCCCTCAGACTCCAGCAATGCACTGGTGTTATCAAGTACCCAAAGAACGTCTATCACAATCCAGTTCCACAATCAAAATCACATGTCCAAACGAAAGACACAGGTCTGGTTCCTACCTGCTGTCAGCGAAACATGCATATGGTAACAGACGTACCCAATACTCAGACGGAGAGCCAGATCCGATTCGAACACCTACCATGTTCGTGATCCGTAGATCACGAAATGGTGAATGCACATGTACTTATGCACTCATGACACCTTTAACTGCATTTGCAAAGCAATAGTGGAGACAACTTGTGGTACGACTGATGGCCGCGTGCACAAACAGCTAATGTTTGGTATCTGATACCCGCGCGACACTCAGCTAGGCTTAGTATAAAGGCACAGTTGTTAACCTCAACTTCCTCACATCTCAATCTCTCTTCGAGTTAAACTTGTTCATAAGTATTTGAGATGTTCCCCAAATTCACCTCCGTTGCTCTTGCTATTGTGTTCGCTGGGATTGTAAGCGCTGAGACTCACACCATCACTTTCACCAACAAGTAAGACTGATTTTAACTATCTCTCTACGTCTCACTTTGAACAGCTGTGGTTTTGGAATGCCCATACTGATTCAAGGACCTAACGTCTTATCTACCGGTGGTCCCTATACATACAATGGCCCCATCAGATCTGCTATCGCGTACGTCTCTACTACTATGTCTTTCATTCGTCATTGATATATGGATTCCGGTATAGTTACCTTCAAACGGGTTCAATTTCTTTCTTATCAGCACGATATCTATATTGACAGCTTAATATCAGGTTCCTGTGGCTTTAACGGAGATCACTGCACTTTGATTGAAACGACACTCATCAATCCGACAACTCCGGGATCAGGATCAAGTACTGACATCTCACTCGTTGGAGAGTGAGCCACTTCTTATTTGTAAGACAACATTCTGACTTTTCTTCCTTCTAGTCACACATTCTCTGTTACTTCTGGATTTGGCTATTACGGTGGCTGCGACGGCGCAGGAGCTGATTGTAAGTTCATTCAAATTATTGGATGATTTCTTAAGAGTCGAAATGTCAAGGGCCCCGGCTGTCCATCTGCTTGGCCTGTCCAAGTTGCCTGTCAAGAGGATAATGTGAGTCTCTTTCAATTGTAGAGGTGAAATTGATCGATGACCTTCATGACAGGTTAATCTGGCTATTACGTTCTGTGACTGATGTATGTAAAGCCAAGTCATTCAGAATGGTGAGGGTGGTTCTTTTATGTCTAGCACTTGAGATCATTATCGATCTGTCATGTACTATGCTTTTTTATCTATAAGACATTCAGTCCAAACTTCCAACTGTTAAAAATTCAGACTCTATGAGTGCATCATAGCCTAAGCGGTATAATCCAGTCGCTCTACCTGCTCAACAGTCATGGCTGATTGATTTCAATATTAAAAGGCCAAGAACTAAAATCGTGGCGTCACTTGTATCAAATTTGTTGCAGACATCTCAGAATACATAATCCACCCGAGGAAGACCCGTGCAGAAGTGACGAGCAACCGTTTTTTTCACCTGGTGGCTGGTTATCGGGATAGAGTTCCCTAGCATCCAAAGCACCCAACTCTTTTGCGTTCACAGCAGCATTATTCTCGTGCACAAAGATACGGTTGTCATAGTTGTCTGAAAGGATGGACAATGCATTGTCTTCATTAGCAATCTTTTTTCGATGGTCTTCTGTTGACAGCTAACATACATAGCATTAATGCATGATATCAAAAACATGACAGCATGGTCGAATAATCAGAAAACTACTCTCCAGATATGTGCCTGCTAATATCTGAGCGTCGACTCTGAGTCCCAAGCTATGACAGTCCGATTCAATGTGCGTACATCTGAGATGATCCTTGCGACAAATTTGCCGACGCTGTTAAGAGACGTACACTTCCTTGCGAACAGCACCACCGATAGTTCGGCGATCTGCATGAAGACAAGGAGAAAGATGACGGTGGCCTTGTTGTCATGACTGAACGAGAATATCCACAATAGAAGCAGCGAGCAGAACCGCGTTTTCGTCCCTTGAAAACCTTGTCCAGAATCAGAACGAATACAGGAAAAAGACGTACATGTATGTTGCCTGACCAGTAGGTGCATTGAACGCCGGTGGTGAAGAAGAGAAGGTTGGTCCAAGCGGGGACCGAGGTCTGAATGGTCGGGCTGAAGGAAGGGATATAAGGGAGGAAGGGGATAGTGCGATGTTTTGGGGTTTTAGGAGTTCTCTCGTGCTCTGTAAACTCAGTGAAATGATATAGGCTCGTACTCTGGTCGTGCCCCAACAAAACCTCTTTGTTGGGTGTGCTCTGGCTCGCTCACTCGAAGGCTCTGATCTGAACTGGGATATATTATGTAATACTTACAAAAGCGGTAACTAAGTCCAAACTAAGGTCCATGTAACAAAATAGAAAACCTCCCTAGACATCTGGATACTGATATCGCAGCTCAGCTATCAAGTCATGTCACTACTGTTACGATTTCCACCTTTAGCGCCCACCTTATCAGACGCCCAACCACATGCCTTATCAGAACCCTATTCATTTCGCCCTATCTTTCATTTCCCTTA
>QLOY01001141.1:4201-19182 GCA_003313965.1 Megacollybia marginata
GCACAGATTGATCAAAAGAGCCAGACACAATCCACTTTCCATCAGGAGAAAATGCAACAGACAAGACATAGTCTGTATGGCCTTCCAGCCTCTTTAACTCCTCACCACTAGATGCATCCCACACTCTCACAGATTGATCAAAAGAGCCAGACACAATGCACTTTCCATCAGGAGAAAATGCAACAGACCGAACATATTCTGGATGGCCTTCCAGCTTCCTTAACTCCTCACCACTAGATGCATCCCACACTCGCACAGAGTGATCATCAGAGCCAGACACAATGCACTTTCCATCAGGAGAAAATGCAACAGACTGGACATAGTTTGGATGGCCTTCCAGCCTCTTTAACTCCTCATCACTAGATGCATCCCACACTCACACAGATTTATCATCAGAGCCAGACACAATCCACTTTCCATCAGGAGAGAATGTAACAGACCAGACATAGTTTGTATGGCCTTCCAGCCTCTTTAACTCCTCACCACTAGATGCATCCCACATTCGCACAGATTGATCACCAGAGCCAGACACAATCCACTTTCCATCAGGAGAGAATGCAACAGATAAGACAGAGTCTGTGTGGCCTTCCAGCCTCTTTAACTCCTCATCACTAGATGCATCCCACACTTGCACAGAATGATCATCAGAGCCAGACACAATCCACTTTCCATCAGGAGAGAATGCAACAGACTGGACATAGTGTGTGTGGCCTTCTAGCTTCTTTAACTCATCACCAGTAGATGCATCCCACACTCGCACAGATTGATCAGAAGAGCCAGACACAATCCACTTTCTATCAGGAGAAAATGCAACAGACCAGACAAAGCCTGTATGGCCTTCCAGCCTCTTTAACTCCTCATCACTAGATGCATCCCACACTCGCACAGATTGATCAGAAGAGCCAGACACAATCCACTTTCCATCAGGAGAAAATGCAACAGAGTGGACATAGCCTGTATGGCCTTCCAGTCTCTTTAATTCCTCACCACTAGATGCATCCCACACTCGCACAGACTGATCAGAAGAGCCAGACACAATCCACTTTCCATCAGGAGAGAATGCAACAGACCGGACATGGTCTGTATGGCCTTCCAGCCTCTTTAACTCCTCACCACTAGATGCATGCCACACTCGCACAGATTGATCAGAAGAGCCAGACACAATCCACTTTCCATCAGAAGAGAATGCAACAGACTGGACAGAGGCTGTATGGCCTTCCAGCCTCTTTAACTCCTTACCACTAGATAAATCCCACACTCGCACAGAGTGATCATCAGAGCCAGATACAACCCACTTTCCATCAGGAGAGAATGCAACAGACCAGACAGAGTCTGTATGGCCTTCCAGGTTCTTTGACATCTCACCACCTAATATGTCCCATAGATGCACAGCTCCATGATCCTCACAGCCAAAAACAATCTGTGTCCCATCAGGCGAGAATGCCACACATGAAACCCCACTATCAGTCGTCTTTGACATGAACTGATTGATACCTTGGCTATGGACAGAAGGAATATAAGGGAACTTCTTTTTCCACACATTGCCAATGGCAGAGCTGGGTGACCATGTAGCCAATGATGATATATATAAATGGGGTGTGGTTTGGGATGCTGGACTTGATGCAAAATATCTGAAGAAGTTGGTTGCATCTAGGATGTTTGCAATAAGGTCTGGATTCTGTTTCTGCCACTTCAATTATATGAGCAATGGATGATTAGATGAAGAAGCATATACCTTGAGTGTCCATTGCTGTGCAGCTTGAAGCAATGGTAGACATTGTCTTTTGGATCCAATTAAATTCATGACTTCAACCCAAAAAAGGAATTTTTCAGTAAGAAAGTACTGAAGACTGGTATATAACCAGTTACTGTTCACATTGCCTGCCTGTAGATGCTGTGCCCAATGTTTGGAGCTATACTGCAGCACTTGACTGATCTTCTCCTCCACTAAATGACCCAAGTCTTCTATCTCACAGTCAAGCATGAATGAAGATGGTAGGTTGCAAATATTAAAACACAGGAGCTCTTTCATAATACTGAAACAATGCTGTGCCAGGAAGGCATTGTGGCTGGGATGGTTGCAGGACACATCAAGTGGTTCTGTCTGGCTTGGGACCATGAATTGAGATCGTGATGCATCAAAGACAAAGTCTTGGAATGATGCATGGTACCAGTAGATACATTGATCCTTTTCAGATACATAGAGAACAGCATGAAGTGACTCAATCAGCTTCTTGGTAATGCCAACATCTGTTACATCAAACCTGAGTAGTTTGGTGAGATTGAGGATTGACAAAGGCTCTTCAGCACATAACACAGTATGAAGCAGCTGAAGGCGTTTTTGGGATTGTGATCCAAGATGGTGAAATGCAGACACCATGATCTGTTGATATAATGTGTCCACTAACAAACTTTCCTCATCACCAACAAGTTTAGGCCACTCCCGGAGCAGGCTATCTAAGCGGTCATGTTGTTCAGATTCTGAGAACTCAGGACTTGGAGGTGATATAAACCTGACAGCAGTTGCAGCATAGATAAACAGTCCTCCTGCATGCTTTGTAAGCATTGTAACTTTTGCCCTATCTGCTTCAGTGTCAAGTTCAGGCAGCATACTCTGCAAGAACTTGGCAATATCCTGCTCTACATCTGCAGTATTCATTTGGTGCAAGTGACAGACTACTTCTGAAGAGAATGACTTGCAGAGCTCAACTACTTTGGGATCTGGACGACTGGTAATGAGAAACTTGAGACCTTGAAGGTGACCTGCATTAATCTTCTCTAGGAGATCTTGCAAAAATCTTGATCCCCTTCCTTTTTCAATCTCATCCAGTGCATCAACAATTACAAGGTAATGAGGGAGCTCTCCTGGGCGCTTCCTAGAAGCGCTCTGCCATGGGCTGACTAGGAGATCCTCCATTTGGTTCTCCAGGATCTTTGTAGAATCAACATTGCCAGCAGTAATAAGAGCATTGCGGAAAGAGCCTGAATGACGAGCAAGTTGATAGGAAAGAGTAGGAATAATGTAGATCTGCTGCCTAGTATCTTCCAGCTGCCATGAGCAAAAGAATGTAGCAGCCAGGATTTTAGGCAAGTTTGGATCACCATGGCGGTCAAAATCTTGGGCAATTGTATATGCAATAGTTGATTTCCCTGTGCCAGCCATTCCATTCAGCCAGAAGACAGATGGACTGTTTGCAGAAGAATCTAAGGCCCAGTCACGGATCTTCTTGAGGATTGTGACACGAGTGTCTTTTGTACACCCAGACCGGCTCAGATTCTTTGCTGAGACATTGTAGATTGCATTATCTGAGTGCAGCCAACTATTTAATTGCATGTTCTGGCAATAACTATAAGTCTATGACATTCAAGGTTAAAATGCTTATACCTTTAGATCATCCTGTATGCTGTCAATGTTTGCCTCAATGCTCAGTATAACATTCATCTGACAAAGTTGTTATGCAAATAAATTTGTCTATTGACAGCACCCACCTGAAAGGTCTTCAAGGACTCATCAGTTTGCTGGATAATGTCTTGAACAAGTTTTGCATCCTGCTCATTCTGAAGTATCTGTTTCCACATAGCTTTGGTAGACAGAGTATGAAGCTGGACAGCCTTCTGAACAAGAGTGCTGTGTAGAGGTAATGAACAGTCTTATACCAATCCAATGAACATACTAAGCAAAATTGTCAATCCTTACTCTTGCATCATTGGACTTGATGTTCTTATAAGCATTACTGACATCTGTGATGCGTGTGGCAAGACAGTCCATCTGCTCCTTTATGGTGCCTTTATTGTCAGCAACAGCCTGGGAGTGACACTTATAAGGAATGCATACCAAAGCCATTAGAAATTAACATACCTCCTGAAGGTCTATCAAAACATTGAGCACAGCTACAGGAGTTTTGAATGGAGTGCCATCCAGAAATGACTCGATCTTCTTTGACAACAGTGTGAAGCCATCCCATGCCAGGGTCAAGTTGTCTTTAATCTTCGAGACACCTTAACACTGATGAGGATTTGTCACATCCTAAAGGAAAAGACATACTACTATTTACGAGTTTAGCATCCGACAAAGGTGAAGATGAGTCAGCTGTCAGAACCGGATGGGCGATTGACCCAGGGAGGGCACTCTCTTCATTGTTCCTGCAGTGAGCCATCGTTAACGGTCCCAGATAAGAGACGCACCCATCGGACTAACCTCACCCGAAGGCAGAGGTAAATTAGGCATTTCACCTTGCTGAGGTACCGAGAGAGGAGTTCCACTTTCAATACCTTTCATTCCAATTAGCCATTGTCGAGCTTGTAAAAAAAAACGAAACATACCTGGCGGAGTTGCACCGACCGGCGGCGCGGATATATTGTCTGTTGCATTACCCGGTTGCGGGGATGTAGCCTTAGATGGCAGCCGAGAACTCGACTTGAATCGTTTGAACCAATCTTTTGGTCGTTGCAGTTTGCTGAAAGCGTTGGGCATGATAGTCGAGAGACGAAAGCAAGCGTGGGTTATGTCTCCTGTTGGCCTCATGACAGACTGACATCTACTGACAGCTTGCTGGCCGCGTGTCTGATACGAATCAGGGACTATTTTCGGTATAGAACTTGAATGTAGCACGGTATTATCGTTCATTGCGTTTGTCGTACTTGCGTACACTGTCCTCGTAATGTACATACTAATGCTACCCAGTCATTCCCTCGTTTTGTCACTAGGAGAACGAGCGCTATGAACCCCATCAGTCCATCTTCCGAAAAGATAGGAAAAGATGACCCACGCTCTATCTCCTCGGTCCGGCTGCAAGATGCCTTGCGAAAGTGCTTTATCCCACTTCCGAACCTATGCCGATTTCTGTTCCCACTCGTTTCCCTCTTCCTAAGTACGCCAGGCGGTGGATAATGGTGGACAACGATAATCGATCTCTTCGGAGCTTCCTCCACATTTGGAACAAGGTACGTTCATCAGCAAAAGAAACGTTCCATGCTTCGTCGGCACCTGCCGATCTTGCTAGCGGCAATCGGATACCAACGTAGATGTACCACTTAAGCTCCTCAACCCGTCCAGCTTCGCTCCACTTTCCACAGTGAATCGCTTCCGCAAGGTGATTCCCCAAACTCTACACAACTTTTTACGGCTTATCCGAAAGGTGCAGGAAAGGCTTGAGCTTTCGAGACGGAGGAACCCCCTTAGTCTCGCTGAAAGTGGCGGAAGCGATGGCTCCAAAACAACCCTGTTTTTTCATCTCCGCATTACTCACTTCAAAATCGGGATCACTCCCCATGAAAGCTCAAGGTTCGGGTGAGGTAGATGATGATGAGGGTGTCGACGGTGCGCTACAGTGTTTCTACGCATTCAGTCCTCCAGCTGAAGACGCCGAGATCGTAATAGGTGAAGTAAGGGCTCGATGTAAAGTCGGTGACAATGCTAGCTTCCTGCCTGAATGGAAGAGGGACACGTTATGTAGTTTGTGAAGCGTAGTCGGCTCTGGTACACGTGTCAAAGTCGAGTATGCTTCCCCTCAGAAACAGCAAGCATCATCTTTGAGCGTATCAGCAAGAGTACGGATATTGAGAAAGCCCATACCCACACCGAATGATATTCACAAGCTAGATGACTTGCTCGTAGGCTGGGATGTAGAACGACATATTCTGGATAGAACAACATCTTACAGTCGGATCCAGGCCCTCAGTGAGAACGGAATGCAAAGAACGGCCTAAGGTAGTGCCCAAATCAACGACAGAAGGCATACCACAGCTGATCCTAAGAATGCGCTAGCGGTGGGATCGAGTTATAGGATACGGCCGTAACGCATCCGTGCCTAGCAAACGGGAGCAAATTCAGCGCTTAAATCCTTGAGGTCCGGCAAATGAAATACCGCCGAAAGGCTCACGGATCGTCCGCAACAAAGCGAATGCTTCGTAGTCGAGCGCCTCAATCAAAGCAGTCAGGAAAGGGTCCATCGCGTAAGACGTCGGTAAGAGCAGACAAGTTTATGCGTGGCAACTTGAGGATTCTTGCGGCGAGAGAACATTCGGAGACGGTGTGGCGAGTTTCTGAGCCATGAAGACCTTTGAATAGTTAGTGAATAGACTTGGTAAAGCTGCAAATGCTCGCTGAAGTAAAATCAAGGTGAGCGTGTTTGCTTTGTTTGGCTAACTTTGGCTCGTGATCACATTTCCTTTTACAGTCATCTGAAGATACTCACACCGGCCACTTTTATCTGGCCAGATGAACCTTGCAACTCTCATCGACCCGCCACGTTTCCTTCTCTTCATCAATCTATGTCTGGCACTACAATCCCGACTAGTTGCAGTTTCATGACAGCGTTGATTCGAATTGTCTGTAAGTACCCACCTACGTGGTCTTGCGTCGATCATATCATGTTTTACACTTTAACAGGGAAACCGGACCGGCGCCCGGGTGGGACGGTACAAAGATGTCCGACACTGACGAGCTTCCCACCTCTCACCCTCTTCACGGCGCTAGGATTGGGAAAATCCGATTCTTTCCCGAACACAAAACCGGACGCATGAATATGATTACCCTCGGGATGGTATACTTATAATTCCAAGCAGTGAGATTCCGAGTTTCGTCGTAACTGTGACGTCGCTCCCATGAGACTTAGTTTTCACCAGGTTCGATTCGTACATAAATCGGCGACAATTTGGTATTAACTACTATAAGGTGCTACTCAAATCTAAGCAGTAGGAATCGGAGCAACAGGGTCCAACACCATGATCTCACAAAAGAACTAATAATCCCGTGCACATGAAAGACTCAGTGAATATTCTGCGTCGTCAAAGGACAATCGAAGGAACGAGTCAAGTATCAGTGCTCAGCACTCAACATTTACTCTTTTCTCTGAGGTGTCTCCAAGCTGAGACTATGGATCGAACCAACGCTACACCCAAAAAAAGAGTGAAGTATCAAGAGTCTCTGCTTTGGGTCTGAGCCAGAGGGCCTCTGTGCTAACGAACGCAGGGGCTGGTAACTACTTGAACTGAATTCATCATTGAGGTGTAGCCACTTGAAATCGAACCAACAGCATCAAAAGTCTCATAAGCACTCTCACTTTAGGTACTAGAGACACTCAAGTCCGTCTGTCTATCCAAGCATCTGCTGGGTCGAACCTCAAAAAATATTGTAATCTGAACAGTAGAGCTCTCGCTCACTCACCATACATCCACATTTGATCCACATTTGAAATGAGTGACATTAGTGAGAGTCGGTTCCCGTCTGAGCTCCAAGCGCTCAACACCATCCATATAGGAGAGTTGGAATCGATCCAAGTCTAGAAATCGAACTGGTACCATGATCTCACCAAAATTAACCTATATATGAAAGTGCTCACTTCAATCTGGGCAAGGAACTTCATGTAGCTTCATATCCTCTCAGAAGCGAGATGTCAAGATGTCAAGCATGTCAAGTATGACACTTACCTATATATATGAATGAATGTCAAACGGATGGAAGTTACTCTTAATCCATCCGAGCCGGATCAGCCAAAAATTTCACACAAAGTATTGATGAGCTGTCTACTAGAGTCGGTTCCTGTCTGGGCCAGAGCAAAAAAAAAAGAACAGACCTACGGTTTCCAAACAGAATAGACAAATCATAAGACACCCTTTGTGAACTCGCACCCCAAATTCGTAGAGGTGATAACATCAAACCCAGGTTCGACTGGTTCACTTCCATACGGAAATACATATCAAAAGCCCAGTTTCCGATCCCACGCTCGCCAGTTCATCCAACGCCTCTTTAATCCGCTCAACCCACGCACCCAGAAAGACCTTGTGAGGACAGAATATACCGCAGTATTTGACCTCGGTGATTTCGTGCTTCGATACAGGGTTCCGGTTGGGTGTTGGAAGCGAAGGGAGGGGTTTTGAATTTTCGGTGGTAGAGGAAGGAAGGAAGGAAGTGTGGTTAGACATGTCAACGGATCGGTCTCGTTGTGATGTGATCGCGTGATGTGACGTTACCCCTGATGTTATGGTTCTTTGCTCGCCATGACGCAGGATCCATTACCGGCATGGTCCCAAGACGGAACACCAGGCCCGAGGATTATTCGAGAGTTGGAATCTATTGAACAGTCAAAAAGCTCTAACCCCTTTTCTAGAAATCGAACCGATACGAAATTGACTCGTATTCCTTCGGTATATACATGAAAGTCCTCGCTTCAATCTGAGCAAGGGACTGAGGTGAAAAGATGCTAACATCTACTTTTAAATGAATGTCAAACGGATATCGTTCTACCAAAGAGTTTCATGCAAGCTACTCCTAATTCATCCGAGTCGAACCAACCAAAATTTTCACAAAAAAATTTGGTGATCTCCAAGATCTCTGTCACACTCGCAGATTAAAGGGAGATCGATACGTAAGTCAAGCGGCGTGGAATCTAAGTTTTAGGCATCTGGAACTTCGTAATAATTATGTAAAGCCAGCATACCGTCGCAACTCAAGCTCGATATCAAGTCTGCAACAGCCAAAAAAGTACTCACACACATGCAAAACTATGACAGTCTCGTACATCTATTATGATGCAACGAGCCACTACCAGAGGGATGTAAGGGAGGGGAACGCATATGGTTGTGTTTGCACGTGCCTATATATGGGGAAGTGGCGTCGGGCTTACTATCTAAGGCTCATGACATACTTAATTATTTATTTTCCAAAAGTTTCGGCAATATGACAAGGTTTTCTGGAACTGCTGTAAAATCGGTGCTATGACAAAAAACGCTGTAATTCCAGGGTAAATATATGATGATATACTTGGTTATGTGCTATGTACTAGTATTTCCGGAGTCGAGCCTTTCGAATTAAACTGACACTAGTACTCAACTATGATACGACTCTGGCACCGCAAACTTGTAGACTGACCGCGGTTCGGTTTGGGAGGTTCGGGTGCGGGTTCGCCACTTTTGGCCATTTTGCGAACCTCGAACCCGAACCTTAGGTTCACTGAGGTCCGGTTCGAACCCAGGTTCGAAAGGTCCGGAACCGAACCGCGGTCAGCATTTCGAGTCTCACAACTCTGAGGCCTCAACCTTCAAGATTTAATAACAGGGCATGGATGTGGCTTAGATTGAATAGCCAAATGGCGTGGTAAAATGAGAACTCAGGACTCGGAGACCATCTGAAATAATTGAAGTATGGTACAGCAGGTCCCTTGATTCGACCGAGGGAATTAACCGTTTGAACTTGTAGATCTTGAACATGACTGTAGAACATCCACTTCTCGGTTCGGGTGGTTTCTGTCAAGAGTCAGCAAAGGATTTCCAAGAACAAAAATGCCTTTCTGTACGCTACTGCCGAGATCAAAAAGTCAACAGGGTGACGAATTTTTGGTCGATTTCAAGGAACGTATACCACTATAGTATTTATTAAATCTTGAAGCAGAGTACCCATCATGCCTTTGTCATGTTCCCCGAACTCACTCCTTGGCAGCATGGACGGCATGGTGCCACCGCCGCCGGCTTCTGTTTGTGTTGTGTGTAAGCCATGCAGTGACATATGTTCCTGAGTGCGATAATGGTTCCGGTACTTCTTCAAGGCCTCCGGAATGACCTTTAAAAGAGACTCAAAGTCTTCCAAGCCTCACCTCACTTCTAATATCTCGCACTATACACTTGACTCCATGAGTGCTTATCGAAACATTGATGCTGTTATCAAAGACAGACTTTACCTGGGCAAGTGAGTATTTGATCTTGGCCATTAGCAGTGATATATTCAACATTATTCATAGTATCATCGCGGCCAAATCTTTTCGCTCTCTGACAGAGAAAAAGATCACGCACATTCTTTCCGTGTGCAAAGAACCAATACCAGCAGAACATTGGGAGCCAGGTACCTACCACATCATGCGTATCCCTATTGAGGATGTTGATTACGCCGATCTTCTTATCCATTTGCCCTCTGCTGTAAAATTCATTAATCAAGCCCTTCGAGACGGAGGTGTAGTTTTGGTCCATTGCGTCCAAGGGATCTCCCGCAGTGCGACGGTTGTCGCTGCTTACAGTAAGCTACCCTTACTAGTAACTTCCACGGACTCTTATCGCTTATCCAGTCATGTGGGCGCGACGAATGAATGCAACTCAAGCTCTAGAGTTTGTCCGATCAGGTTAGTCATCTTATCTCCTTGAACCATCAGCTCAATGTGCGACCAGTCAGACCTCAGATCTGGCCCAATCCTGGGTTTCAGGAACAGTTGGTACTCTTTGAGCTTTGTGATTACAACCCCTCACCCTCCAATGGGATATATGCTAGCTGGAGAATACGCCTAAGCCATGCATTGCCCCATATTTGATACAACCTTCTTGGTCCTCCCATCACTCCATGATCAGTATGTACATATATACGAAGAAGATGTGGATTCATTCGGTTCAATTGACTCCGAGTCCATGACATTGCACAAATGGGGCTCGTGTGCGGGAGCGCACTACGTATATGACTACCTAAATTCGACTGTCGCTACTTCCTTTCCAAAGGCACGGCTTGGAGATATTGGAATACTTGCTGCCAGGACTCTGGCGGATTTGGACCAGAATCACAAGATCGAGAGTTCTTGTTCAAGACTTCCAGAAACCCAACTCAAATTGGCCGCATTGACATTATCGGAAAGTCGAGGTTCAATGAAATTGGGTTGCTTGGTAGTCAATTTGCACATGCAGACGTATACTTCAGCAACAGTTCGGACATCCTCTCTTTCAATCGGTACAATGGATTGATAGCAGATATTGGAATGGCCAGAATGCTGTTGTTGTTGTCGAGATGAATAACGACTGGTTAACCTCTGTGGTGATTGGTCCGAATGTCATTGTCATAAGGTCAGCTGATAAGTTTTATATCACTTCACTTACCAGAGTGCAGACGCATATGGATCGTCGTCTCCCATATGGGCCTCTGAGTCTGATACTCAGCTGACGGAGAGTTTACCTCTAAATGCCGCCAAGAAAGCGTATCCCTCCTACAGACGAGAACTCGGAAGAGCACTGAGTAAGTGCTAAGTTGAGTTTCCTGGATATCTAATGTCCACGGGTGTGTTAAAGCAGTCTAATCCTGAGGAACAAGACCAGACGGCTCCTCTATCCTGCCCCGATTACTTTGCTTATGAAATTTTCAAACAAGCGTGCCGTATTCAACATTCACGCTCAAATGGTTGGCATATGCTCAATGGACATATGCAAATTACTGACTTATCTGAAGCTCCAACATGAGTTGAAAGACTCTGCTATGAAAGAAACATCACCACTTGAAGACTTTGAGAAACGAGTTGCACCGCCGATGGTCCTGGAGAAGCAATATGTCAACATTGGAACCAACGTCTTTTTCAAACTTGGTTCCATCCTCTCATTTATCCCCTTCTACAGAGTCACTTATGGTGTTTGATTTCATTGATCTTCGTATGCTTGAGTATAATCGACATTGAGTCTCAGGCTATCCTACTGGCTTTTCTTGGTTTATCACTTTTCGATTTAGTATCAAGTAATCAATTCGGTGTGTGGGTGAGTGTTGAACGTTGAATGTCGCATTTGGTTCGGCGCCAAATGGCCGATCGCGAAATTTGACGCTGGTGTTTGATGGCATCAATCGCACCAAGTGGTGGAATGAGTGAAATGAGGTAAAACACTCATTTAGAGTAGCTCGAAGTATTGCAAAGGAGCCCAAAGTGAAGTGCAACAAAGATGCAATCAGGAAGCAACTGACGGTCGCTTATAATTTTACATTAGGATTTAGGTGCTTCTACGAACTTAAATATCTGAGCTCGCAACGTTAAATTTGGTCCGACTGTTTATCCACAAGAAGCTTGCGAGAAGCGATGGCGGTGGGATCACTACACGAATGAAAAACCTTCTTATCCTACTCGACTGCCCAGAGGAGGGAGACGCCAGACAGGGATCGACGGTAGTGTTTGCCAGGGCTCGGCTTGGTCACAAGCCCTGATGTGACATGTCACAGGCCCTGAAAAGCCCTGGCTCTTTTCAGCATCCTGGGAGCTTCAACTTTCAGTATAACTGGCTCAGAATCATCAATTTATGGTCTGGCACGCATGCGGAAGGCCACATTACCTTAAATTCAAAATTTGTAATTGCAAAATCATCTCAGCAGAGAAATCGGGCGGCAGATTCAGCATCTGCGCTAAAAATGGATTCTGGACACATATACACAATAATTCCCATGCACATATAAGACGGGATCTCCAATCAGGGCTTTGTCAGGGCTTTTCAAGGCTTTGTCACAGGCTGAACCCAGGCAAACACTACTTAATCGACAGAGTTGGGTCTGCTGGTTCGTTTGATAAGGTATTCATTGTTCTCGTTGTGTGAGATTGGTGTGAGAATGAATCTATTTGGGTTGCCAAGAACCTCTATTTGAGGTTCGACGCTGGGCGCCTTTGAAGCATTGAAGGAAGACGGACAACCCCAACCAGAGCAGAGCTCCAAGAGCAAAGCTCGCTGGGCATCAACGGAGATGCAAAGAAGCGCCACCAAACTGGCAACCCCACAAAGAGCGATGCGAAGGAAAATATATGACATCATAATTAGTAATGCTAGCATCAGGAAACTATTAGCCGACCGTTTAGTGAGTTAGTAGAATTAGCAACATTTAGCTGGCAAAATGAGGGATGGGAAAGTTACGACATCCATCACTAAACCCACTAAACTCACTAAAGCTCGCTAATTGCACTTATAAGCACCACCGAAACCACTGATGTATAAAAAAATGTATCTGCTGTAGAGTGACACCAGCGAAATTCAGGTAAGAATACAGGATAGAGAGTGCTAATACTTTGGGGTATGTCCCCTCAATTCCAGCCTTGCACCCAACAACAAGCTCTTTTGAAGCTGATTCTCAAGAAATGCACATGCTTCCATCAAGCAGCCAAACCCAACAGCAATAGACAGCCGATAGATGGGTGCAGGCTGGAGAGAGAACATCGCAAAGGCACAGAACATGATTTAGTATGTATATCTGCCTTGCTGTGTTGCTAATGCATTGCCTCTCCAGAACACTCTGCCTCTCACCAGCTCCCTCCAAATTGTCTATGTTGTGCATCACTGTCATTCAACAACTCCCTAAATCATTTCTGAAGCAGAATGCAAACAGAGCACTGTGCTACCCATAGACTGGCCACGGTCTGGTCCTGGACCTTGTGAACCTAGGTCCAAACCAGACCTGAACCTGAGGTTCAGGTCCAGTGGCTGTGTGAACCCAGACCTGGACCTGTTTAGGTTTGGATGGGGGGAGAACCTGGACCTGAGGTCCGAACCGCAACCAGGTGCACCTCCTAACAGGACCAAACAACTATAAGGCAGATATAGCCAAAACCATTGAAATTTAGTACATGAAATTGTTTAATTACAGTTGTATATCATCTAATATCCAAATATGATGGACTGACTCTTGGGAGTTGGCAAGGGAGTTGGTGTTGACGTCAATGTCATTGCTGTGCTGAGGTCATGTGGTGTGTGCTCCCAGCGGTATGAAGCTGAAATTTTTGATTTTTGACAGGATTAATGAGTTGTAGAGTAAGTAGATAAACAATCTCTACTTTGAAACAACAGTACCTTATTTTTTCTTAGTTTACTATTATTTGGAGGTGAACCTGGTGCACCCAGGTCCAGACAACCTGCCAGACCCAAACCTGTAGGTCCAGGTCCAGGCTTGGCTTGAGGGACTGAACCTCACAAAAGGTTTCCAAATTGAGGAAACTGCCCCACTGCCCCACTGCCCCACTGCCCCTTGAAATAGAATCATAGAATAAGGTGTATACATACTTGTAGCCATTATATGTATATATATAGAACCAATGGGATAGCTGTGTAAGCCAGCATGTTGATATCGGACAGTAGTCATGTGCACAACCAACAAACTGGCCTGTCTGACATTGAGCCATGGCTACTCTCACTGCACTATGTAACCTATTGTTGGATAATGTTATGGCTTTCTCCCAGATCACACTGGCCCAAATTAGCACCTTTTTGGCTGTAACATCGTGTTTTCAAAACAAAATTCTTCTCGCTCAATCCTCGAGTCATCCCACCTAGCACACCACTGATTTTCTTACCTCCAGGGATTGCCTCCTTTGTAGGGGAATGCTGTCAACTTGATGAGCAGACTGTTAAGCAATGCTGGCACAGCATGCAAGAGATGGTCTGGAGCACACCATCTGCGAAGGAGATGCACATGCCTGCAGAGAGTGAGATTGAGGAGCTATTTCATTGCCACAGTCGACAATATGGCTTCGGTAGGTGAAACTGATATTCTGTTCCTTTCTAACAGCTGTCATGCCAACAGGATCTCCACAGAATATATGGCCACCTACACTTGTATGTACCAATATGGCCATGTGTAATCACCAACAGAAAGGGTACAAACTACAACACACAGAGCCTCGGGAGGTCATCTTGTACACAATCAAGGGTCCTTTGCCCATATACTCCATTCATTTAATTTGCAATGGTGAGTCAAGGCTGTCATTACAATCTGACATCTTTAACAAACACTTTTCAGGATGCCGAACTAGCTACCAACATGATTACTATGTTCAAGACAATCAGAGAGTCTATTACCTAGATGTTATTCCTGATGTAATCTAAATTGGAGAACACCAGTTTGCTGAGACATGTTTGATCAAATTGTGGAGAATGGACATGAACTGCGCATGGTAATGTTTTTGGTCGATTGCATTGGCTTCTCACTCTCTTTGTTTTGGTGCAGGACTGCTGCCTCCAACTGTTGCAATATCTATGAATGCTTACTTGCCAAGGAATCTCAGCCTATACCTCCAGAATGGACATTGCAAGACTGTTTATCAGGCAATCAGGTCTTTGACGGATTTTAGGGCTCAGTGTAAAATTATTGGCTGAGACCCCTTTTAACAGGTGTTATTAACTACTTTTTAACTAACAGCAAGAAACTGTTAAAAACAAGTGAGAAAAGACTTTCTAACCAGTTAGAAACTCAAGATAGGTTAAAAAGTAGTTCT
>QLOY01001145.1:0-25067 GCA_003313965.1 Megacollybia marginata
ATCAGACCACCGTTCGTAAAAGAATCCTCCTGCGTTTTCTAGATAATCTGCAAAGCTTGTGTAGAGCTCGGATTCCCACATTGAGCGATGGGAGATTTCAAAGTTGTTCTAAGACCCGTTGTCGTATTAGTGTCCAATAGAAAGCGGGAAAGGGGGTGACGTTACGTACATACATACACTTCTTTGTCCAATCACTGTTGGTTGCTTCTCCGTTTAGAGCTTTTCGAACGCCTTCTCCTGGGTTCCATACGAATTCGAGGTTGACTTTGTCCGTTTTGGGGTATGGAGAAGAAGGTGGGTGTTCCGGAGAGGATAGCGAAGAGGAGGGGAGAGACATTCCCCCTGAGAATTTATCTAATAACGCTTGGTTTTGGGACATCCATTGGGAGATGTTTGGAGCTAGAGTTGGTTGGACCCATTCGGAATCTTGGGCGATTTGGATGAAGCCTTTGGAGGGTTAGCGAACGCCGTTAAGAGACGGACTTGGACTGACCGTAGAGGGAACCTGTGTCAATCATACGTTGGACGGGATCATAAGGCTGATAGAACAGGGCGTTAGTAATGATAGACAGACACGACAAAAAAGCCACCAACAATATCACAGTGAAACTCAATATCCGTATCCAACCTCCAAAACCACTCATACCCCTCCAACGCAGGATGCTTCCAAAAAAACGCAGAGTAGAATCTACACATGGACCTATACCCCATCGTAAACCCAATACTATCCAACCCCTGATTTATCTTGTCTTGATCAGCCCAGGAAGGGGGATCCCACATTGACCGGGGAACAACAGCCCATGTTGTTCGTCCGTTGGTGATGTGAGAGACTTTTTGCCGATCTGTTTCCGAGATTTGGGATTCTTCGCCGGAGACGGTGAATAGGACGTAGGGGTATTGGAGGCGG
Source organism: Megacollybia marginata (assembly GCA_003313965.1). NCBI lineage: Eukaryota > Fungi > Basidiomycota > Agaricomycetes > Agaricales > Porotheleaceae > Megacollybia > Megacollybia marginata. The sequence continues at coordinate 908 of QLOY01001145.1, forward strand.
GAGTTGAAGCGTTCTTCGACGTTGCGGAGGGCGAGGAGGGTTTGGTGGATTCGGGAGGGGGGGAGGAGGATGAAGATGACGGCGTTGGGTTTGTTGGGTATTCCCCCGTGGGGTGGTATGGTTATGTTGGAAGAGGGGTAGGCGTCGGTGAGGTCTTGTTCTGGTTCGCCAACTTGGATGTCGTCGTTGGTGAAACTGAAGGAGGGGAAGCTTTTGGTTAGGTCTCTTATGGATTCTCTTTGGGAGGGTAGGAAAGCAGCGAGGGATATGAGGACGAGAGAGACAAAGATGATGATGAGCCGTGGTTTTCCTCGAGATAGGAGGGTTGTCATCCTCAGGCCTCACTCAGGCTGTCGTGGGGGGCCAAAAGAGAGGTTCTGCCGAAGGAATGAAGTTTATCATTCTGTTTGGGTATATAAAGACGTATTCGGGCATGTCAAAAGGCGTGTTTACAGCGTTGACACCGGGCATCTTCGTCCAGTGACGGGTAAGGGGTGAGATAAGTACAGCCTGGACCAAGGTTAATTATAGATTTCTTATAAATAGAAGGCTTGAGGCTGATACTGCGGTTGCCATTGACGGACGGACGAGAACAGGACTGCAATGTAGTCCGAGTTGATCGACGTTATGAATCGTCGTCGATCACAGAGGGGAAGCTCGCGTACTGCTCACCCTCTACATAGACGCTCGACGACATCATGATACACCTGCCATACAATGACTGCGGGAGTCCGATCCAAGTGGCGTCGACAACAGCACGCGGGACATATCGCAAATGGTAAAGTTCGCGGACCTATAACGGAAGCAAATTAAGATCGTAGAATGCATTTACGCAGATACCATCGAAAGTCATCACACGTCGGCGCTTGCATTGAATATCCACTCGTAATAAGTACATAAAGAAGGAAACGTACCTTTTGTACCGCTAGACGTAATCACAGACGGAGAAAAAGGCGGCAAGTAGGCGTCGAGAAGTTCTAGATTCTTGCGGCGATGCCTTCTCAACTTCTGATAGAGCGGCGAGAGCTCTAACCTCAACTTTGATACGTATACGCTACTAGTGCGGTCGACGTCGTCACCACTGTCATTTGTCCATCGCAACGACTTGACAACGAAACGAAGAAGCCGGACCGTCATGATGTTACCAGGCACAGGCTGACCCTCACCAACGGACTTTTCTAGGTCCCGTGGATGGTTCCTGAACGTTGCGAGCCTGAGCGTTTATGCAATGCGCGCTAAAAGTGCTTAGTAGACCAAATGTCAATGCAGTAGCTGGCGTTCCGATGTCTGCCCGTGTAACTCAATCGGTAGAGTGCCAGACTCTTATACTCTTCAAGGTGAAGATTAGATTAGATATCTGGATGCTGCGGGTTCGAGCCCCGCCATGGGCTGCTTTTTTGTTGTTTCTTGATTTTAATTCCGAACTGTCGGCCAGTCGACCTCCGGTGTTTTTAGGTCATGATTTTAATCACCTCGTCGGTAGCAACAAAAATGGAGTCCCTTTCCTACAAAGGATTTGAATGCCAGATTCTTTTTGCACCATAAATGAGGTTCCGTGTACTGCGTAACGGGCCGGATCTACTTTTCATCCGCCAGGCTCTATCACAATCTGCTCACAAGCAGCGTCATTTAGCGTCGTACACTAATTTCATCGTTGTGCTTTCCTGCTTCAAGAGAGATTCAAACCTGGAGGCACCAACCATCTGGAGAGATAATGATTGTCAAATGATTTGTGGACTACCCCTGAGTCACATTCATTAGGTGCCTGTAGCCTGCAGCTGCGGATATCATCTTCGGTCTTGTGCTTACCTTCGACGAGCACTTGTGTCACGCTCCATGCAAGGCTCAGGATGAACCAGACATTGTCGGGGATGAAAATAGCAGGCAGACGAGGAAAAAATTAAGAATCACGCCGAGCGAAACCGATGATCCACACCGGATTCGGAATGATTCGACAGCTATGCAGCTAAGTTGCAGCTACTGTAGCTATTCAGAGAAAAAGTAGAAAGCCGGCTACCGGTCCGGTCGTTCCTTGGCAAGTACAGTCATGTGACGTTACTCTGCTTCGTCTTGATGCAATACTCAGCTGCGAGTGTTTGGCCGGTTATACTACGCTCTACAGGCAAGTACCCTCCTATTTCCCGACGAGTCCCAAATCTCAGATCCTACATCACTATCTCTAGTGCGGGCCCACTGTGGGGCTTTCATGCATACAGCATCATGTGTGCATCTAGGGTTTACATGCTGGCACACTCTCATTCTGTTTACGAACTATCGCCCAGCACGTACCAGATTAACTTCTACCTTTCATTATGAAGGCATGAGGACCATCCTAGAACGCGCCATTTCGGTTCCGTAGACTTTTAAGTCTCGGTGAGCTCAACTTGAAGTATCGTGTTTCCGGCTCCTTATGGACGTATCTGCATAGCTCTTGTCTGCATATGTACAGAACCGATCCTTTCTGTACTGCCTCTCTTGTAGAACAAAGGCCTACACGAAGTAAGTACGTCACGGCTATACCATATTTGTATTTGCTGTAGACTAAAACTCCCATGCGCCCACAGCATGTGGTCCTTCTGTGGATGTCCTCAGGAGATCGGCATTGTCCATCTATAGCTACTCTCTCCTTTCTTCGCATCAAATCGTGATAGATGCACAGGTTCTTGACACGCCTCGTGTCAAAGGGCGTCTGGCGATTTGGTATTTAATCTGGACCGTTTACACCGTTCCGAGCATCTTCAACTCTCGACTCCATGTTCAGAAAGAATACTACTAGTAGGACACGTCGCGGAAGCAGCACTATCAACGGAAATACCAGTCCACGACCCGATTCAACGAGTTCAGATCTATCCCTCAGGTCGCCTACTCGGGGAGCGAACGTATCCGCTACTGAATATGCTCAACGTTGTAAGGAGTTGCTGGACTTGCAAAAAGAGCTCAACACGCTGGGGTACGTTCTTCCAGAAATTTCCTTGTATACGCTAATTCACTGTTACAGTGCGGGGATGTTTTTTGACTTGCCTAGAATTACAGTCATCGGAGGCCAATCGGGTGCGTTTGCTCGACAGAAACTGACCCGGGCTGATAGTATCTTTTTTGAAAGCGGGTAAAAGCTCGCTAATAGAAGCAGTCTCCGGTGTACGTCGATCGACCCTAGTATCCTCGTGCTAACTCCACGCCTTAGATAACCGTTCCTAGAGATAGTGGGACGTGTACAAGGTATGATAATAATCTGCATGCAGTTCTCCCATTCATACGACGAGGTAGATGCCCTATGGAAGTCACTATGTCGTCTTCAGTTCCGACGTGGTCATGCAACATTTCTCTACGAATTGAGTATGATGCGCAAGGTAATAAACTTGGAGCTTCGGAAAGACATGTCTTCGGAAGTACTATCACAGACAAGCGTGAAGTAGAGATCTGGCTTCGTCGGGCACAAGCAGCGATTCTCAGCCGCCCTCATCGTGCCTCGGAATACTGGTACAAGCTCGATCGGGACCAAATTCAGCAATCAACTAAAACAGATGCGGACATGTTGGAGTTCTCTCGGAACGTTGTTGAAGTCCACCTCGAAGATCCAGATGCGACGGATCTTTCCTTCGTTGATTTACCGGGTGCGTCTGGTTCCTTCAAGTTTCGTCTTGTTTCACTTACAATCCATAAGGTTTGATACAAAACGCCGATCAGGAGCTCATAGATCTCGTCAAGAACCTCACTGAGGAGCATATTCGAGGCAAAAATACTCTCATCCTGGTGACAGTTCCGATGAACGGTCAGTAATACAATCTTCAATGCCGCATAATATCTTGATATGTGATGTGACAGTGGATATTGAAACACAGCAAGCCGTGAAACTCGCCAAGGCCAGCGATCCATCGGGAGAAAGAACAATTGGTCAGTATAAGTGTTTCAAGAGACAAAGCTTTACTTATCGCTTTTCGTTATCAAGTTGTGTTAACCAAGCCGGACGCTCTCACTGCGGGTGCAAGTGGCGCACGGCAGAGATGGCGAGAGATTATCATGGGCGAAGTGGAAGAACACCAGTTGAAGCACGGGTACTACTGTGTTCGGCTTCCTGACGACGACGAGCGCTCCCGGGCGATGACACGAGCCGATTATCAAAGGCTCGCAGACCAATTCTTCAGTGCTACCTCTCCTTGGAAAGATATTCTCCATTCTCAGCGCTTTGGAATTCCCAATTTCGTTTCGAACATTAGCAAACTCTTGGTAGGACTCATCGAGACTAAGCACGTTCCATCTTTGAAATTTACTCGAGCTGATTTTCCTCTTTCAGTCTTCCCAAGTTACGAGAAACTCTGAAAAATCGTCTTGCCAACTATCAACAGCAGTTCAAAGCCCTTCCACCGTTACCGACAGGTAACCCAATGACCGAGGTGCTTAACAAGGTCCGAATACTCGGTGAAACGGTTCAGAGAGCTGTGATGGGAGACACAGCAGACTACAAACGTCTAGTTCAAAAGAACAGATCCCATTATGAGACCTTCAAGACGGAAATACGAGATACTTGTCCCGATTTTCAACCGTTCGGACCGTTCGAACTGTATCTTGATTCTGCTAAAGAAGAACCTAGCGATGTTCCAGCTAGAGATGTCATTCATCTCAACGATGTGAGGGAGATTATCAAAAAGTAAGTATATTGAACAACCTGTCGAGTCTGCGACTGAAATCAAATCCAGACAAATCACCTGGGAACTTCCGGGGCATGTTCCTTTCGAAGCGACCAAGGTTATGGTTCATCAAATCACTGAAAAGTGGCCCGCGCCATCCTTGGACTGTTTCGAGAAAGTTTTCAGGACAACTTCCGATTTCGTAGAAAAAACGATCTCCCAGCAGTTCACGCAGTTTAAAAAACTAGAAACAACAGTCTTGTGAGTTATCTGTCATTTCATTACCCATGTTCAATACTATTTGTCAGGATTGTCGTCCGAGGCGAATTTCAAAAGTACCGAGACGACGCTCTCGACGCACTTAACAAGTTGCTAGAACTTGAATCCGCCCCGTTGTATACCCAGAATTTGCATTATCTACAAGACTGCAGGGCTAAGTGGCTGAAGGAATATGAGACCCAGTTACAGACTCATATGAAGTGGGCAAAAGACTCCTATGATCCCTACACGGAGGAATTGAAGCTTATGGCGGACGTCCGAGCTTATTTCAAAGTGGCGTACAAGGTTCGTCGGCGTTTTCAATATCGTGGGCCTCATTATACATTTCTTGGCTTTAGCGCATCATCGACTATGTCCCCCTAATGATCGAGCATCAGCTTAACCAAAAATTCGCCAGTAATCTCCCGCAGGCCCTCCTCGAACATCTTTTGGGAGGCGAGATAGGGGATAATGACAAGTCGGATGTGAACAAACGGATGAAGGATCTTATTAGTGAAAATCCAGAGATAGAGGAAAAACGACAGTTCCTGCAGAAGGTTATTGCAAGGTTGGAAGAGATTCGAGAGAGGTTGAATAGGGTGCAAGATTAATCGATCACTTCTTGTTTTGGTCGGAATGACTATGAAGGTGTGGAGGAGGACTCGGAGGAGAGGAGATCTGAGGAGATGTGGAATGACAAGAATCATTGTTGATTGCTGCAAAATATCTTATTTTCGGGCAAAAGCCTCGAGCAATGCGATACGCAAAGCAAACAAGACCCGCCGCGATAGCTTTGCTGAATACACTTTGACAAAAGTTTATATAGTGGCATGGACGTATGCCACAGCGCTCTGCCTCTGAAACAATCTCTTGTTCTTCCTAGATCTAAGACGTACCCACACATCCACAATCGCCCATTCACGATCATGTCGCTCGACAAAGTTCCCACGCCACAACTCGAAGAACCAAATGCTATACAGCCTATACCTCGCGGCGCAGTATGGCTATCCAGCGGAGACGTCATCTTGTGTGCAAAATCATTCAGTTCGGATGACACAAAGACAGATAAACGGCGGATCTTCCGTGTGCACCGCGAAATCTTGTCATACCAGCTGGCTGGTCTCGATCTCTTCCTTGCCCCTCCCGAACCGATCCCTGAGTTGGAAAAGCTGTGTCAGGTGCCTGTACTGACCGTTGCTGAGAGAGGAGAGGATCTAGAACTAATTTTACGGGTGTTGTATAACCTCGAAGCCGAGTACGTTCAGTCCTCTATATTATCGCCACCCCAACTCACCAAAGTGGAGGTCCCATTTCTCAAATCTGGAACTGTCACAACTTGAAAGACTGACTTGTATCTGCGACGTGTATCATCTCCCTCTCGTCCTAGAAAGGATCATCGAAACCATACATGCTCGTTGGCCTGTTCTTCTGGCCCAATGGGATTTCCTCGAACGGAGGATCTTGTCTGGGACTGGGAATACCTCTTCCTCTTCGGAGCGTAGCAGCATCACCGAGACAGCTTCCTTCATCGGTTTTGCCCGAAAACAACGTGGGATGGGACGGCTCCTCCCTGCGGCGTTCTATGATCTGACAAGAATAGAAAGTTGGGAAAAGCCTGTGTTGCCATTTGCGTCCGTTACTTGCTCTCGGATGCGCCCAAACCCGATGACCGTGCGTGCCCTTTCGCAGAGACATCGCGTCGACGCGTGGTCTCTTCTTAGCCCGGAAGACGGTCGTGTCCTCAGTCGCGTAGAGAATGCCAAGGAGGCTGGCATTCGGCTGTTTGAGTCCCTCCGTCTCAAACCTGCTCGCCGGGAGAATCATCATGGATGCGCGAATGTTCAACGGGGGTTGTGCACGGTAGTCGCATCAGAGGCTAGGCAAACGAAGGACATCCTCACAGTAACTCGTCGTCATCTTAATGGGAAGTACATGATGCTCCATGGTTCATGTCTGCCATGCGCGATGGACATGGTTCATGCCCTAGCGGTTTTTAGACGAAGCTTTTGGAGAACGCTCCTTACTATCACTGAAGCGAAGGAGTAATCAGGTGGCCAATACGCGGTATGATTAGTGTGTCAGAATATACCATGATAGAATTAATCTATTGATTCTTCCAAGACGCCGCTGGAGGTGATTTCAACCTTTTGCTTTGGAGAACCGCCGGCGGTTCCGACTTCCTCTACTTTTTTCACAACATCCATCCCGTCGACGACCTCACCAAAGACAACGTGATGATCGTCAAGCTGAAGAGGACATCAGTACGATCATACGGGAGTCGAGGAAGCTCTTACCCAGCTCGTAATCACAGTTGTAATGAAGAACTGAATGGTATGTCAGTCAAACGCCTGAAGAAGCAAACGGTCAGACCTGGGATCCATTGGTATTGGGACCGGCGTTGGCCATGGAAAGAAGACCTGGCTTGTTGTGGCGGAGGACGAAATTCTCATCTACGCATGCGTGAGCAACGGTGCCATTTCAGGAAACGACATAAAGACCTCCGAATTTCTCTCCGTAGATTGATTTGCCACCTGTTCCGTTATGACGTGTGAAGTCACCGCCTTGAAGCATGAACTAAAGAGCCTGTCAGAACGCGCAAGATGGTCGCAAGTGAAGTTAACCCCAGGAATGATGCGATGGAAACTGCTTCCAGCGTAACCAAATCCATGTTGGCCAGTGGCTAGCTCACGGAAGTTGCGAGCAGTTTTGGGGACGGTTTCGTCAAACAGCTTGAAGACAATGCGACCTTGCGGCTTAGAGTTAATCGCAATGTCGAACTGAACGGGATTTCAGTGAATGATGGCCTCACAGAAGAATCACACAGGACTGACAAACACGTTGGCGCTGCAGGATTATAAGCGAGACGCAACGCCAAGATACCAGATCCTTACGCTGACTTGGTTGTGCTGGCCGTAGACATGAAGCGCCGCAAGAATGAAGCCATGGTCGCAAAGCTGAAAATTTTCGATCACGTGGTCATAACCTCATCTGCTTTTGACCCAAATTGACGCTCATGGCTGTACTGCGTAGACATGAATCGTCGGCTCCCCACAGTCATCTCGTGGTGAACATCAACAGCTTCGCAGCACGGTCGATAATGTCAATGTCCCGTGGTCTAGGTCATCGCACTTGCCTCGCTAGGCTTCGCTTTCACCGAGATTAGTCTCTACAAAGTGTCAGTACCCCATAGAATGGGGGCAAAATCCTGGAACGACAGCAGTTTTATACACACAAAGGTTATCCCCATCCGTCTGACGACGTATACTGAAAACGAACTGAAAACCTACGGCATCGCCCCAGCTTCAAATCAATCGTGCGTAACGATCTATGAGCACGAATATCTTACATGGATGCTCGCTCGGCTGAAGAGGATTTGCTCTTATCGTGAGATGATGATCTGAGATCATTGCCCCGATCTCGAAGCTACTGGAAGACCTCTTGTGCCAAAATCTTGTGCGTTGTATCGATACTGTACATTTCTATAACCCAGATCAAGTCGCTTGTCGCCCGAACTCTCCCCACCTGTTTAGCACAGGTCTGTAGCCCATGGCGGAGTATTGCAATGCCAACACCTTCGTTGTGGTCGACGCTCTATGTTGGCTCTATGTTCGATGTCGTTTTGATCGACCAGACCACATCCACAATTACTTGCGCACGGGCTCATGAATGGCTGGCATGATCCGGTATGCTTCCTCTGGCAGTCCTTGTGGATACTCCCTTCAAGCGCTTGCCGGAATACGACGAAATGGCGTCCTGCTTATCAACGCCTTAACTGCTCCCATCGCCTTCGTATCCTGCCCTTGAAATTGTGGATTCCTGTTGGTGTCGGCGTCTAAACACAGAATATCAAAAGATCAAGTCAGTGTTGAAGAGTCGATTGAGCTCTGTGATCATCATTGACTCGATTGGTATTGCTTTGCTACTGCAACAATGCTTCAACTAGCCTAAGTCCCAAGTTGAAACTCGGTACAAAGATCTATTCACTATTGTAAACGGTTCTTATTTAAACAGATCTTCACTCAATTCGGACAACCTCCCCAAATCTAACAGCCCTATTCCGCGAGTATGCTAAAATTGACTTTGGACTCATCGTAGGACTCTTCACCATCAATTCAGAATCATCCGAAAATTGACTAGACCTCGGTCCTCCTGGATTGATGTTGGGAATAGACTCCCTATCCACACAGGCAATCTCGGATTCTGCTTCAGAAGAATCTGAAGGCCAATAGGATAATGAACTTCGAGACGAATTCGAAATCAAACTCGTGTGTCCGATTCCCTTGCTTTTTTCTTCCGACGACGAGGCATAGGGAATCTGCTCTGGGGAAGTATTCGCTTCCACATCCAAGTCTCGATCGGAGCCTGTGGTAGGCAGCTGAACCACGTATGGAGAAATCTTCTCCAAATTCTCCAAAGCAATCCTCTTCCTGAATTCCTATCCAGGATGCGCGATAAGCGATATCAGCATGAAGAAAAGAAACTCACTCTTCGAAGTCTCACTCTCTGAATCGTAACACCCAGGACCACTAAAAGAACAACTAATGTCAATCCACCGAATATTCCCAATCCGATTGGAAGCACCGCCAGGGTTCTTCCTGGGATAGACGTTGCGGATTCTATGGCGTTTGACTGAGAAGTGAGGGCTAATACAGGGCTCGAGGAATTTGAAGTTGAGTTTAGCGATGCAACGGTACTCGTTGATGAAGTGATGGTCTAAGATAGAATAATGAAGCTGTTGCAAGATTATGTGTTTACATACACTCTCTGAACCACTAGAATGACCAGAAGGAACGGTCGTGAACTGTGGTGCGGGTGACTGCTTGTCAGGCAAAAGCGGAGGTACACGATTTGGAGGGGGCATTCCGATATAGTATCGAGTCTTAAGTGCCGAGCATCATTCGTAAGTTTCGAGCGCATAGCGACATACTTACTGAAAGAATGTTTCAAGCTCGAAACAGAAGAAACGAGGAATTCGAGAGATGATGAGCTCGGAGAACGTAGAGTATTACAGATACAGCAGAAGAAGGAAGAATAGACGATCTTACAGAGATGAGAGTGGAGTGATGACAGGTGTAATGGATCTTGAATTAATAGTCCAGCATGAGTAGAAGTGAATGGACCGCAGCACAATCGAAGATTCACAGGGTTGATCGTCCGTCCGTTCGCACGGGCATAATATATCATCATCAGTGCTGGTTAAAACTGACCCTAACAACCAGCCTAATGAACATTAATTCGAGCATGAGATACCAACTAGCTCTGCACGGTTGCAGGGTATAGACAAGGTATAGAAGCGAAAGCTTACTAGCTGAGCGAACGAATAACGCTGTGCATTCAAGTTACCGCTGGAAGTGAGACTGCTGTGATGATATCTTGATGGTGACCCAAGTTGCAACCGCCGCCTAACCAGCGTAACAACCCCCGGGGCCACCGCAGCAATGATAATGAAGCACTCTGCAACAGCGATCATCGTGAGTGAATAGCCTCGCAGCAAAGGGTCCGTTCAGCGGCTTGGCTGATCGGATTAATCGATCTTGAATCGATCTCGTCTCGTCTCGTAACCAGACCCTCTGAGTTGACGAGGGAACCTCGATTAGAGGTCTGGTAAACTCCGAAGATAGCACGCAGACACGGAGCATTTCGGATCCGAAACTGCCTTCTTGGGAAGGGCGTCTCGAGCTGCATTCGTTGTCTGAATACCAAGAGAATAGTATACTACTAAACTTACCACTCAAGGGATGGTGTCAATCTGGTTGCCATATGCAAAGAGCCTCCATTTGGTTCAAGTTTGTTTTCATCAGGTTACTTTCGACTGGAATTGATGTGTTTTTGAGATTCACATTCTCCACAAAGTGGGGTTTCGCTAGTAGTGTCACAATGACAATGTCGAGATTCTGAGGGCTGGCAGTGTCCTTTGTGGAGTCAAGCTCGGTTTCTCAGCCTTTCTCGAATGGAAGGTATTGACTGATCACGTTGGATGGAGAGGCATAATCGAGCTAGCCAACCTCCGTGCATCTGACAATCATAGCAGAAGTAAATCTAGATCGAGAAGCAGACAATAGGACAGTAAGCACTGAGTACTGAGTAGCTATGTATGTCGACAAGAAATAGATTGTCCGTGGTAGAAGTGAGAACTTAGGAGCCTATACCATACCATCAACTTATCGTACTTTGATGATGTCTTCGTTTGGACGCCACTGATACAAGTTGGGGTGTATTTTCGGGTAAATCGGGTTACACCTGTTACATATTATGCTTCATGCTCGGCCCGGGCCGGACATCGAGCACATAATCCAATCGTCTTGAACATAGTAAAGGCACCATAGGTCTTATCGGATGCTAGAGGACAAGTATGAAGTCATCTCAAGGGTGCAAGTATGTACGTTCGGCGACTTCCATATAGGAGACAGGCTGAGACAGGAGATCAAGGATTAATATTACGCTTGATGATATGCAATGTCTTGAAACCAAGCTGAAACGCTGGTGTGCCTACCAAAAGGAGTTAAGCATGTATAAGTATGTGCGCATTCCTTGCTTCTCTTCGATAATCACGGTGCCTCAGCTGGTCTGGGGAACAATTCCATTGATAGCATGATGTCTCCACGAATGATACTCTTTATAATTGCTTCGTGTCTCTCCGTGCTGACAGTCAATGCAGTGCCCCCAAGGTGAGTATTCCAACTACAGATAGTACGACCATCCAACTTAATCAAGCAGTAACTGTCAGGTTGTTCCGTCTGGTATTTGCCTCTCCTGTTTACTAAGTTCTCCATTGAGAATTATAGGCTATGTTTTTTCCTTCTTTGAAGGCTCTCCAGGAGGCTTTGCGACACTCTACTTCCGAATCGGCCCCGGGCAGGGCGCCTGGCACACTGAGCGAATCTATTCTGAAAACAGATCGAGCTGGGCTTGTCCGAGATGCGGGACAATCTTCGATGCTGTCAACAAGGTGGCCGCCCACATCTCGCACGAGCGTCAAGTGATGACTCCTCCTAGTAGTCGCTTGACTCGGATGAGAAAGCCTTTCCCTTAGTCGACTATCTTGCATAATACATCAGTCTGCCTACGGGAGACTAACCTTTCCCTGTTAATCCAGTATGAGAGATGGACAATTATATTTATTTCAAAATTGCTGATTGTTGGTTTCAATCAAGAGGACTTGTGAGACGACGTCCGACGATTGATTTGCGGTCCCTCTTCAGGATGATAACGCGGCATCATCTTCATCTCGTTGGTTGATATCCAGTTCTGTTACACAAGCACACATACATTTGCGGTCAAAACACAAAGGTTCACGCTTACGGTCCAAAACCTACAGCCAACTAGATCAAACACCCTCAACTCAAGCCCTCCCACTGCAGACGGTAGTCAAGTTTTCGGAACTGTCTGCGGTGATATGAACGACGTCTTCAATGCGGATGCCGGCCGCCGATTGCCAGTGGGATGTACTCCGCTGGGGGAAGGATTGGCATGACGATGAAGAAGGGAGAAGAGAAAAGAATGGAGGAATCGAACGAAAGACACTGGACAGGCGTTCTCCGCTCACAAGTTTAAATTAGGACGTAGAGGAAACCGATCACCCACAAGCGCCGGAGGAACAGATATCGATCGATACATTATGAAACCTTCACACCCGAATTCAACAAATGCTCGTGAAAGTATATCCCCGGCTCCACAGTCACTTCCAATGGGATCGTCAAGGTGTTTCGTATACATATCCTTGTCTACGCATCCTGCGAATCGCATAATCGGCATACTTAGAGAAAAAAGGGGAAGGGGACGAACCTGGAGGACGAGAAGTAGAGGGAGCGTCGTGTACGTCGAGGCCTGGAGAGTGTACTGCCCGAGGCTGTAGGGGAGGTTTGTTGAAGGGAATGACTCTTCACTGGGCGATCGGTACTTTTTAAGCAGAAAGGAGCTGCACAGAGACTACGTCGTTCGGATCAAAAGTGATCAAGGTCACATGATGATCACTGACACTCCGTTCCATTACAGCTACGCAGTTTGCTAGCGTCTCTGCCCGTCTGCAGGCTTATCCAACCTCCAGGCTCTACATTTCAGACTGACCACCAGTTCTCTGAGTATCACAGGGGTATTCCTGTTTGGCATTCACTTCGTTAGATCACCTTGCAACGAATCGTTCATACGTGCTTCACAAGCAAGAAATAGTCAGTGCTTAGCTCTTAACAGTGACTCGGAGCTCTTAAGCGACAGCAACGGGAGTCTTCAATTCTACTTCTGCCCACAAGCCGAAGTTTCTCGTAGACACAGCTGTTCTGAGCATTGTTCATAAGCTGCGCTTATCTTTCTGATACACTATTAATGTATGTGGGTACGTCTGTATTCAAGCTCTTTCTCTGATGCTTAGCTAACCTCTGTAAAGGCTCGCCTCACCTCCGCCTCGTTGGTAAGTTTTTCTCTTCTAACATTCGGTTCTCATTCTCTCTAACAGTTCCGAAGACCAGGTGCCATCCTATTCTTCTATCCACGGCGCACGCTCATTTTATCGTTTTCTTTCCGTTGAACCGAACTCAGACGTACTATGTGGGGGACTGAGCATATACCTCTCAACATAATCGAGACTGTCCTTAGGTAAGCTCTGGTTGTCTGTCTCGTGAACTTGCTGACGATTCGGTTGATTTTCCTACAGGCTATAGCCAGTGGCAGCATCTGCCCACCGGTTGGTTTAGGAAGCCGCCTTTATCCTAACTGGTTGGTACCTCTCCTTTCTGGCACTTTCCAGCCACACTGCAAACCCTTGTCTATCTTACATCAAGCTTCGACCGGTTGCTCATCCGCTCGTCTTGCTTGTGATTCTGTCACGCCCGATGACACCGCTTTTACCACAAGCCAAACAATCACTAAATACATCAAAGGAGCTAGATCGAGGGTCTGTGGATGTTTATAGAATGCACTGAATGTGGACACTGTCAAGAACGGTACGTTATTCAGCTTCATCAAAGTCCTCACTTTACTGATGCCAAATTAGGCTCGCTTTCGATATGCCTCCCTCAGCTTTCAAGTTATAGGATATGCTGTCCTCATGCACATATGGTTCGCTCTGTCACTTACCTTGACAAGTCGATATGTTTCGGATCTATAAATGTCTGAGGCGTGAACGATCCCAAATGTGGAGAATGGTACATTGTTTATACTTTTCGATTGCCGCATTTATCAATGCATCTCTAAAGGTTCGATTCCAAAATGCTTTGCTTCACTACAAGCTGTGTATACCTTCCGTTTACCTTGCGTTTACCATTCTTCCCCTCGTTGCTATTGGATGACTCATCATCGCATCGCCTACTCCCCCTCAACAGCCCCGGCTTTCTCGGGGACAAACAACGTAACCCGCAAATAATCTCTCTCCTTCCACCCTTCTCTGATCTGTTCACGGCGTCCCATGCACCACCGGAGCAACCACCAATGAAAGTTGGGATAGTAGTGTCCCCAGCTCAGGATATCTGGTCCCTTGGGATCGTCTTCCATGCCTTGCTGATGGGTAAGCTCCCTTGGAATGACGTATTCGAGCCGTGGTTGATTTGGCCAATCGTATGTGGTGCACAGGTTCCTCTTTCTCTGTGCTTTCTCTTTCCTTTCTCCATCTAACAAACTATCTTAGATCCGTATACACTCCTTGTAGGCATACCTTTCTTGGTTGCTTGGAAAGAGACGTTGGGAAGCAGTCGAACGTTGGAATGGTCGACAAGGTCGGAGTGTTACAAACTTTCCTCTGTTTTTTTTCGCACTCGCTTTGTTTCAGGCATTTTTCGTGTCAAAAATTTTGCTTGGTCTATATCTGCTGTTTCTCTAGAGTCTACAAATGCTTTTATGCCTCTCCATCGGCCCAATAGCCTTCTCTTTCCCTATTACATGAGCACTGATTAAAGTACTGATTCTGTCGCCCAACAGTCATTCCCACCATTCTCATGATATGCATTTACAAACCTGTTGTACAACCACTAGCCAGGGGCAGATAAATAGTATGAATGTAATGCGTTCATGTGCAGTGGACGTAGATTCATAGATGATATCGTAAAATACAAGCGAGGCTGTTATGAGTCACAATCTTACCTACCTCTGATGAGTCACCGACTCGGAGATTCCTGCCTGATACAGCTCGTGCATGGTACAGACTCTTCGAAGTCGAATGAACTAAATCGAGGGAGCTGGAAGGAGTTGATCTGTCTCAGAAGCAACGCCACAGAAGCCGACTCGGATGTAAATACCAGGGTGACCTTGTTCGGTGCAGTTGCTTCCGATAGGATATAGCTATTGGCATGTATTCAGTCGCTACAGAGATTAGTTGACTCGATTGAAGAGCAATCCGATGATATACAGGCTTAGTGCCTATGTTTCATATACCCTACAGAAGAGGAAGAGTCAAGAAATGAGCACTCAATTACGCTACTGTACACAGGGACAAAGATACTTGAAATGACAGAGTATATGTGTCAGATTGGCTTTCCCAAAACAGGAAAGGACTCAGAGGTGGCGCGTACTTCTGGAATCTATGTAGACAGACTTCAAGAAGCCCCTCTGAGTTGACGCGAGGAAACCTCGGAGGGACCTACCTCAGGTCTGGACTTTATGCTTCTGTTGACCAGCCAATACAGATGGAGCGTAATCCTAGACAGACTCTATGCTTCTGTTCGGGCATGCAGGTGGCACGTATACAACAATATTGGATTTAGGTTCCAGGTTCTCAACACCCCCCATTTTGACCAGGATTGGCGGAGTATAAATATCACCATCAGCATACCTGATTCTCCGGCCTGGTACTCCCCAAGTCTTTCTGCATCCACTCGACTCACCTCATTCAGTATCATGAAGTTTACTTACTTCGCTACTACCCTCTCAGTCGTTGTCTCCATGGTCTCGGCTGGCCCAATGGAAGGTGACGCAGACATGACCTTCGTTGCAAGGGGCAAAGACACCGCTTGCACCTGTGGCACTACCAAATGGACAACTAGCAACGTCGACAGCGCTATTATAACAGCGTACAGAACCGATCCCGATCCGGATACTTATTCGTAATTCGAATCCGTTTTAATCACTTGAATCACTCACCTTTTGGCCAGTGGTGACTATCCACACAGGTTTAGGAACTCCGATCAACCTCCGCTTGACTTTTCGGGGTGCAATAAAAACAGTCTGATCGAGTACCCTCTGACCAGCCCAACATACAAGAACCCTAACGACCCAGGCACTGACCGAGTAGTGTATACTATCGTCGGTTCCGGGAAGAAGGCCCAGGCCAAGTGAGTTTGGCACGTCTTCAGCATGAAATTTCAACTTACTCTGTAAAAAGATTTTGTGGTTGCATGACTCACCAAGGCGCCCCAACGCGAAATGGGTTCGTTAAGTGCAAATGAAGGTGAGTAGAGGGAGCGATATTGAAGATGATCGATAGCTTATGATTCTTCTGCGGTAGAGGCATGTCTTGAAGGATGTACTAGCGTAAAATTCGCGATCATACAGTACCTTGAAATTTGTAGATGATGGTGGAGCGAATGACAGTATAGTTGATCTTGAGTGCGCGAGCAAGCTACAGGTCACTCATTGAAACGTCAGAAAAGAATCCCAGTCTCGCAAGTAATGTTAAAGATGGAAGACTTGCGTAACCAGACTCGTGTCGGAGTATGAGACGGCGTGAAGTCCCTGGCATCCATAACTCGAGCCCGTGCTCCGCCTGAGACTGATTAGCCTTTGATTACTGCCTGCGTGTACGTTCAACGTACAGCATGTAGTCCTTTGCACCATTGTCTGAGATTCGTGCTGTCGGTACCTGTGGGGAAGGGGAGGTCGCTGAGCTTTTAGTGGCGCTGTCCACGTTGTCGAGATGTTTGCTTCGTTCTGAGACTGTCCAAGTCTTCATCAACAACTGCCTCAAGTTTGATACGCGTCTATTACCATGTTATATCAGAGCAACGCCACTGAAGGTACTCGGTGGTTTGTGAAGCCTTGATCAATATCTCGAAGGGTTTTCCTGCTCACTTTACTTTCACGAGATGCTACCAGCAGATCCGAAGGCTGGTCTAGGTCAAATGTGGCTGTGAGGTCAGGTTCGCTACATGCCCCGTGTAACGAGACAAAGTATATGAGCTATGATATCTTTTGTTGCTTAAACGCTCCCCCAGTCATCTCGTGGTGGTGAGCTTAACCAGCTTTGCAGCACATTCGATAATGTCACTGTCCCGCGGTCCGAGTTATCCGCGCTTGCTTCGCTCTCTCACTAAGATTAGTCTCTACAAAGTGTCAGTACCCCATAGAATCCTGGAACGACAACAGTTTTAATCCGTACAAACGAACTGAAAACCTACGGCATCGCCCCAGCTACCAATCGCCCGTAACGATCCATGAGAACGAATATCTTACACGGATGCTCGCTCAACTGAAGAAGATTTGCTCTTATCGTGAGATCATTGCCCCGATCTCAAAGAGGTTCTTGTGCCAAAATTTCGGTTTTTTGTCACTGAGGATGCTGTACATTTCTTTAACCCTCTCTAATTGCCCGAACTGATATGTACGACGTCTTCGATGAGGACACCGCCTATTGCCAGTGGGACGTTTTCCGCTGGGAAAAGGGTTAGCATGACAGAAACGATGGAAGGGTCGAACGAAAGACAGGCGTTCTCCACTCACAACAAAGTAGGACGTAAAGGAAACGAAGCACAAGCGCCCAAGAAACAAATATGGGCCCACCTGATACATCGTGATCAACCCCGTCAACAATGCTCGTGAAAGTATATCCTCGGGTCCACATTCCTTCTGCCAATAGGATCGTCAAGCGGAGTTCGTATACGCATCCTTCTCATAAGCGGGAACGGACCTGGAGAAAGAGAAGGAGAGGGAACGTTGTGTACGTCAAAGTCTAGAGAGTGTCCGAGGCCATGGGAGAAGAAGATTGTGGACAAGTTTGTTGAGAGGAGAGTATAGGGAGAAGACTTTCCGGGATTTCGTAACGAGGAACCTCATTAGAAGGCGACACCTCGATACCAATATTCACACTCTCGTCTCTTCCCTCCTCCCGTCAAAACCCGGCAATCAAAAGGCGATGAAAAGGCATATGAACATCCGGCCATTAAACAACCGGTTTGAGCATTGGCGGATTGTTGATGAGGCCATGCTCGCCGTTCTGAGAGTTCGGGTGATGTCAGATGCGTAGTTTGAGTATTCACGGTCTGCGTCGAGGAAGTTTAGGAGTTCTCCTGCCTTCCGCGCTGATTCCGTTGGTGAGGACTGATGTAGCAGAAGGGTGAGATGCGGTAGGGGACCCAAAGAAGCAAGCTCTTTATCGTTACAACAGTAATGCAACGTTGCTGCGTGAGTGCTGGATGCGTAGACAGGCAAGTAAGTAAGCTTGGTGGAGCGCGCCTTCCCTGTGACAAGATGCTAGAAAAAGTTGCTTCAGCCTCGGCTTAGCCATTTCGCCACTTCAAATCGGATTCTTGGATTGGGAGAATGAAGAATTTGATGTTTGGATTGGATTCCAAGCCCTTGTGACAAGGTACTAATAGAAAGGATGCGGGGATTTGGTGGGGATGTAGCAGCCTATTAGATAGAAGAGATTGTATTCTTGTCGGAAGACCAATTCGTGGTCAGTGAAGTGTCGGTAGTCTGTGGATTCCTCGGCTAGGAAGAGGATTTGGGGTTTAGATACTTCGGTTGAGAAGAGTGCTTCAGCGCCAGAAGGTTTGTTAAGCAACGTGACAGACTCTAGCAAATTTTGCAACATATTATAGATAAGTTAAGAGAGCCTGTGAAACATTACATATCGCTGAGTAGGATAGCGCAAGACCACGATGCACCTACCAACCCAAAGCTCGGATGATATTGAGAATATCGCAGCTTGAGGGATGTATCAAAACAACCTAGGGGGTCATTCATTAAACGTAAAAGGGAAACAAAGCTGAACGAACCGGTAGTAGGGTCAGCCTTCGCGCAGGTTAGCGCCAAGTTCGGAAGTGACATGTGACGTGACACACTCATTTCGAAGTTTGCGTAGCTCGCCCAGATCCACGGTGTTTCAATCCTATGCCACCTACAATCATGTGTCTCTCCTTGGTCTCTACGCTGGAACTGTACCTTTTTGTATCGAAAATGCATCATCTCTACAAAGAACCAGTTGACCGTCACAAATTCACTGATGTTTGCTTAACGTATGCTCATTCGGCGGCCCTCAACCTTCCTGAGTCTCACGCCCGTATACTTTGGATAGCCTGGATCTGGTCCTTTCACAATTCCGGGCTAGTCTCATCAATACGCCGAGGTGCGTCTTCTCGAATCTTGAGCTTGCCCTTGAACCTGGTCGAATCTTTTTGCCAAGTAATCGTTGCTGCCAAGTGTCCGAGTGATAGGTTAACGTTGATGGGAATTCAGCATCTATTGACGTGATGGAGGGAGGTTTTCCGCCTCCTCGGGGTTATGAGGCCAAGTGTCGCTATAGAGGACGACTCTGAGCGTTATGATGTCGCAAACAATGAAACATGAAACATGAGATTGATAACCAGAACTTGTGACAACTACTATACAATTCGTGCTATATCCATTTCCTTCACTCTTCATCGTAACCAGGATCGCCCGGGTGCAGAACTGGAATGTCCCCTTCGAGAACATCTTCAGGATTTGGATTGGGTCGCTCTGGAGCTGGAGGAGGATCAGCCATTCCCTCTACCCAACTAAACTTGGCCCATAAATCCTTCGAAGACATATCCTTCAATTCTACCCGTCCATCACCTATATACTCCGGCAAGCCTTTGAACGCTGTCAAGACTTTTTCAGGAAGTGGTCGATCGAATCCAGGTTCAATCAACGACTCCACGTCCATAAGCGTCGATACGATATCGAACCATCCCCAGGTGGCATCGGGTTCATTAAGCGTATCTGTATATTGATACCAATCCTTCCCTTTTCCTCGGTTCTGAGCTTTAACACCGCTTCCCGCACCGTAAAGTACGACAGAGGTGACAAGAAAGTTGCCAGGCTCCTGCATCGTTCCGCTGAAAATACCTTTGATGAGAACCTCCTCGACGGTTCTCCAGAGTCGCTGACGGAACGACGGTTGGAGCGAAAATGCTCTGGCTAGTAAGGCTGAATTCACGAACGCAGATCGGTAGTAATCGCGACCCTTGTTCTCATCGAGTTCTGGGTGTGGGGTGTACATTCGACACGTAGGATTCCAAAGCTCGTGAAAGAGCTGGACGCCCAGGTGCTCCACGAGTAGATCCCGTCCTGAACCTTCGCGTACAGGCAAGTTCTTGGGTCGCGGCTGAGAGCTTCGAGGGGGGAGTACTTGCTCGTTGCCCCGGTGAGTCAACGATTTGTCGAGTTTAGAAGCTGTCTGAGCGTAGAAATCGACTATAGAATCGATCTCTGCAGGATTGTCGTTCGCAGCGAGAAGGGTACGCTGCACTGAGACTTTAAGAAGAGTGAAAAGGTCCGATGAGTTGGGCTGCTGTTCGTTAAGGAGTTTTGCGAGCCCGGGAGCATCACGCTGGGCTACGCATGTGTTAACAGAGCCGATGGGGGGAAGTTTTGGAGCCATAGTGTGTTAAAAAAACTGGGCGATACTTAACCAACTGACAGTGGCAATGAAGTGACTCGAAGCTGCGTCACCCTGTGAATTTAAACAAATATAGACCTGTGACCAACTTGTGACAAGGCCCCTGCCAAAAATAGCTAGCAGGTAAAAGATTTCGTATATATGGCAAGGTATTTGTGATCCACGGCAACCAAAGCGATGCTTACCTTCATTTGCACCATTCAGTTGGTTTGAGTGTCTCAGATCTCAACTTGTTTAGCTGGTTTCGAATATAATAGGTCTTGTATTGGCAGACATCACGTACAACCTTAACTACTTTTGGAAGTTTACTCCGATCGAGGTCGTCATCCAATCATCACCCCTCTTTCAAACTCAGAGGGTCCGGTTATGAAACTAAGACAAATCTTGTAGTAGATCATCAAATCGGATCATATCAACTATGCCTCAACCAGCCTCTACCTTGTGCCGGTGTACTTTTTCCTTCCTCTAATCACGGCAACACGGGAAATGTCAACGGCGTTGTCAGCTGGAATGTCAGCTGGAATGCTGGAGTGTCAGCTGGAATTGAGTCAAAGGGAGGAGGAGGAGGAGGAGAGTCAACAGAAGTACCACTCATATAGTAACATAACTCGGATTGCGGCGATCGGGTTCAGGTAACAGTCAGATTAGTTGGCTCGAAGAGTAATCCAATGATATACGGGCTCAGTGTCTATGTTTTATATACCCTAAAGAAGGGATAAAGCTATTCAGCAATCCGGGTGCCGAGTTAGCAACCCCCCTACTATTCAGCAACCTGGATGTCAACCGGAGATCAAAGTATAATTTGGCCGGACTCGGAGAAGGGGCCGTCCATTAGTATACAATGTAATATGACATCTACTGGCATGGAGGATGTAGTCTATGGCATGTGTTATGACCCACTTCGCGACACTCTCTGCAGTGTCTGCACCCGTCGTCCTATCCAAAGATCACCTAAAAATGTGGAAGAAATGGAGAGAGAAGGTCAGTACACACAGTTCAGAGCGGAAAGCAAGAAACAGTACTTGCCTGACCATACTCGACTACCAATGTGTCCAGACGGCCCAGTGACCGCGGTCAAACTGCGGTAGCTTTGAACTTTCGTGCACGACATAGCTGAGTAACAAGCAAAAAAGCCCGACTACAAGTCGAGGGCAACACCAAGTACCAGTGACAGATAGTCAAGCCAGTCTGGTGAATGCTGAGGACACGTACCACTTGGAGCAGCGTTTGGTTGACGACGTACAACGACATACATGGCCGAGGAGGTCATGTGCTTGCCCGGTTAGCCCGTCGATGCGCCGACTCGGCAACCCTACCGTTCAAGTTACATGTATATTATTTGTTTATTAACCCGGGTTGATATCAGCACCCGGGTTGCTGAATAGTTTTATCCCTAAAGAAGAGTCATGAATAGTGATCAATCAATCAAGGTACCACTATACGCAGGGACAAAGGAAAAGACAAGGTATGCGTCACTGACAGATTGGCTTTCCCAAAACAGGAAAGGACTCGGAGGTGGCGCGTACTTCTAGACTCTCAGGTTATACCAACCATAGAGGTGGAGCGTAGTCCTAGACAGACCTTATGCTTCTATTGACCAGGCATATTCACAGAAGCAAAGTGACATCGGACAAAAAATTTACCGGCTGGTACACTTCCGAAAATAGAACGCGGATATGAATTTCGCCGGTCGTTTGTTCGGGTCCTTAGTTTTGGCACTACTGTCACCGGTGAATGATGCTCAGAAGAGCCTTGGTGTAGTCCATCATTATGCTTACAACTGTTTACTGTCATATCGAAGTGCACCAAAATATGAGACGAGCATTGGGGGCAGACATGATCCTAAGGAAGTAAGCCAGATATCCATAAAACTTGTATCTAATCTGTGTTTTTACTCTGAGTCTCAAAGAACTGAGGCCCTGGAAAAAATGAAAATTTTATATGCCGTCTATTTTCGGAAGTGTACAGGGCTACCAGGCATACACGTAGTGCTAGACAGACTCTATGCTTCCGTTGACCAGTAGCATGTATTCGGATCTAGGATTTCAACACCAACCTATTTCGGCCAGGATTGGGAGGAGGATAAATATCACCATTACCAGCATGTCTGATTCTCGACCTGGTCCCCAAGTCTTTTTGCATCCACTCTACCTCCTTCAGTATCATGAAGCTCACTTATATCGCTACTATCACCCTCTCAGCCCTTGTCTCTATGGTCTCGGCTGGCCCAATGGAAGGTGACACAGATATGGCCTTGGTCTCGGCTGGTTCAACGGAACTTGAATTTGAAGGTGACGCACAACTGGTCCTGGTTGCAGGCAAAGACACCGCTTGCACCTGTGGCACTACCAAATGGACAAGTAGCAACGTCGACAACGCTATTACTACAGCGTTCAGAACCGATCCCGATCCAGATACTTATTCGTAATTCAAATCCGTTTTAGCCACTGCAATTACTCATTTTTTTTGCTAGTGGTGCCTATCCACACAGGTTTAAGAACGCCGATAAACCTCCGCTTGACTTTTCGGGGTGCAATAAAAACAGTCTGATCGAGTACCCTCTGACCAGCCCAACATACAAGAACCCTAACGACCCGGGCACTGACCGAGTAGTGTATACTATCGTCGGTTCCGGGAAGAAGGCCAAGGCCAAGTGAGTCTGGCACGTTTTCAACATGAAGTTTCAACTTACTCTGTAAAAGATTTTGTGGTTGCATGACTCACCAAGGCGCCCCAACACGAAATGGGTTCGTTAAATGCAAATGAAGGTGAGTAGAGGGGGTGATATCAAGGATGATTGATAGCTTATGATTCTTCTGAGGTAGAGGCATGCCTCGAAGGATGGTGCTACAGAACGGGCAGGAAACGCGTACAATTCGTAATCATACAGTACCTCAAAATATGCATAGTTAATCCTGACCGACTTCAGTGCGCGAGTTGAAGCCCCAGGTGACTGAAATGTGAGAAGCGAATCCTAGTCTCGCATAGAATCATCTCAAGGATGGAAGACTCGTGTAAACCAGACTGGTTATACACAGACAATTGTTACACGATGTGTGCAATGGAAGACTGAGTCGAGATGGGTGAAGTTTGCATCCCTGACAAGCAACTGACAAGATCACGTAGGCATCTCGTTAATTAGGCGATAAGAGGACAATATCCAGCTAATAGTAGATTCAAACCCTTGTCGATGCACGGCAAGTTGATTTTTAATGACAGTCAGTCAAACACCAATCAAAAACCTGGTGCGAATCGAACGAAAGTACTGTATTTATCCGATCCAAAATTTGTCCCCTGTCCCCTCAAACTGGGAACGGAACTAAAAAAGGGGGGACAGTCCCCCCCACCTCAAGGGTCGGGAACTAAGGGGGGACAGGCGCTTAATTACATAATGGGCGCCCAGGCACTAAGACTCGACCATATGCAACCAAAATCGTTATTGCTATGCACAATCCTAATTTTCGGCACCATACTTCTTCTTTCAAGACTGCTTGCATGCTGGATGTGCTCCATGTTCAACAACACTGGTTTCTGTGCTATACAGACTATTACATAACAGCAGTACACCCAACCTTAGGGAACTAAGGCAACAGTATAAGTACCTACAATATAATACACTATGACTCTTACCATCAGAATACAATGCAATGTAGCTGCCCATATCAGCTGCAGCATATCCACTGCAGCTGGCTTATTTCGCTGCAGGGGAATG
>QLOY01001152.1:0-20549 GCA_003313965.1 Megacollybia marginata
AAGAACTAGGATTTTGGATAGTTATATCAGCTATATAGTATCATGTTGTGAAGATGACAACATTCTGCAGGATTTTCACTTTCCTACAGGTAGGATAATCCTGAATTCTACATGGCCTGCATCAGGATTGACCTTTTTGTATATTACAAGTCCTATTTATAGGCACCAAGGCAGTTCTAGTGTTAAGTGCCTATTAAGTGCCAAATCAAAAATAATGGTTTTATCCAAGTCTGATCAGGATCCTGACCATTTAGTGGCTCAGGCACTTATCTGCCACCAGCTAATGTTGCCTTTTTCTGCAGTCATATCTGTCTACATGAGTTAATTTGACAGGTCTCAAAAAAGGCTTTTTCTAGCCATGCAATGATGGTATCAATCTGAGCCAGCTTGATATGGCCTGGAGGCTCCAACCATTTAGTATACATATACACCTCACCAAGTAAATATACGGTATACCGGTATAACCATCTATATAACTGTATATACTGTATATGTAGATAGCTTATATATGGTTGTATATAAGGTACATACTGTCATTATCAAGCCTCCATTTCGTCTTCTGAACCATTATCACCATGCTTCCAACGGCGCTCAATGGGTGGACTCATCTCGAACAACCCTGACCTAATCCAGGTCTTGGTCAACAATGCCTGCTGCACTGTTTCGGCCTTCAAGGAACTGCAGAGATCACTGCAAATATGACAGGACTTGGAAAACGTTCGTTCAACAGAAACACTCGTAGCAGGGATGGCCAGATAGTCCCAAGCCATATGAGCAATTGTGGGAAATCGGGATTCATTCTGCTGAACCAGTATTAGCAAGTGTAAAAGACACGAATGACAGCTCACCTTCCACCAGCCAAGTGGATCCATCAGATGTTCATGCACCTCTTCTGCTGTCTGTGGTGGATTTTCCAAATCAAATGCAAGGTAACGATGAATCTCATCTTCTAGTACAGCTTCTGGGGAGCGAGATATAGCCGGCGCAGATGGGGGAAGTTGGAAAGAACATGCAGTTGCCAGAAACGACGATGCCTGGGCTATCGGTTTGACAGATACTGATGCGGTAGGAACTGATGGTGACGTAGGCAATATTGATAGGTAGGAAGCAGCAACATATCGAAAAAGGGTTTCAGCCTTGTCGACAGCAGCCGCTTGGCCAGCTGTGTCGTATGCATCAACGGTTGACTGGAACCATTGGCTACGCAGGGATGGGTGTAGAACTATGGAGACAATTATCATATAAGTCAGTACCGCTTGGTTGGCAGGAGTTCACTCACTAGTTTCTAGAATGTATGCATGGTGGTCACAAGCAATAGAGAAATACTTCTCCAACTTGACCAATCCAGCTTCCGCAGCATGTTGTATGGTAGGCGTGTATGTTATGGATGTTGAGGCCGCCATTAAATGGTTGTGCATCCGGTAGTAAAGAGGCAGCACAAACAGAATTGTTGGGATTTTACTGTGTGACATCTGGAGAGTGACTTCGAAAAATGGCTAATGCTGTTAGAGCTGCAACATAGTCTGTTAAGATCAACTTACCTCCAGGAGATCAGCAACAAGCCCTAAGACTGTCCAGTCAGCATCTGTCAAGAGTAAGCATCTGAGTCCAGACCCAGTCGTCGATAGCCTGAATGTCAATAAGCCTGGATGCTTCAGTGAGATGAAAACTTACCTCTTGGAGACGCTGTCCACAACGAATCATGGCAACAGTGTAGTTCCATCGGGTTTGTACATCTCTAACAACTGCGAGGAAGGCTCTATCTTCTCCTCTATACTTAGCAAGAGCACAACGTCGGAATCTTTTGCGATGCTGTGGAGACGAAACAATCTTGTTAGTAATGAATCGCAACTGGAAAAGAATGGTCAGTCACTACACTGACTCGGAGCAATTGTCACTTACCTTCGAGAGAGGGCTTTTCATGGCCTTAACTTTCTCTTCATCTTCAAGCGTAATTGGCTCCTCTGGAACCGAGTCCTCTTCATCAAACTTCTCATTGTCCAATTCCACTTGGTCAGGATCATTATCAACATCAAGATGAACTGGCTTCTCCTTGTGTGACATGAAGTGGTCGTGTTCGTCAGGATTGTCAGTCTCTCCAAGCGAATGTAGAATGGCCTGAACGACAAGATTGACAACATGGCACATGCATTGGATATGTAGGTTGGGTGATTCTGGTATATTGTACTTGGCTAAGAGGCACCACGCAATAGTGGCAACAAGGACGTCATTAACAGAAGCATTGTCGGTGGTGACACCGCTGCAGTAAAGGTTTGGTCAGCCAGAATATTCGGTGTGAGAAAATTGCAAGAGGGTACTGGAGTTTTAATATGTCACATGAGGTAGGAGGTAGGTACCCCCTGCTGACCATCTTAAAAAATTTTTGGAAATATACTAAATTAGCATCAAATATTCATAAGAGGGTACTGGAGTTTTAATATGTCACATGAGGTAGGAGGTAGGTACCCCCTGGTGACCATCTTAAAAAAATTTTGGAAATATACTAAATTAGTATGTGAATGCTGAAAACTTTGATTAGAACCTGTTCCAAGCTTGCAGAAGCTCCAGAAACAACATCTGTTGATGTTAAGCATGGTGATCATCAGTTGTGTTTGGTTACCTGCTTAAGTAAGTCTACTGAATTTTCCGTGCTTCGGCAATGCTTTGGTCTGATATGCAAAGTCACATCAGAGGTATGTAAAAAGCACTATGCAACCTATCACTGTACTCAAGCACAATGCACTGAGCTTGATAAGTATCAGCTGATAAATTTTGAGAAACAAAAAATTGCGGATGGACCGTAACAGAGTACCATGTCAAAAGAATACAGCCAAAAAGCAGCAGCCACTGGCACCAGTGAAATTTCATCATGCTCATCATGCAGAGTTTAGGGTACGTCCTGTGGTATCTATATATAAGCATCCTTATTTGTTACTTAGAACGACTGCTCAGATTTTGGGTGACCTGGATGAGGAGTATGGAGAAGACCTTTGTTTACAGGAACTTAGAGAGTGAGGCATCATGAGACTCAGATGAAGATGAGCCTGACAATAATCATGACCTCAGGCTATTGCCGGTCATCTGCCATACAAAGACGTCTACAATGATGTCAGACACCTTCCAAAAAAGGTAATCACATGACCCTCAGGTAGGTAGGTACCCCCTATGATTGACCTTAAAAAATAAACCGACCCCGTGTGTGGTATTACAATGCCGAGACCCCCTTGGAAAATTGTCGACATATCTTATGGAAACTGCTGATGCTACACGTGCTGTCCACAAAGGCCTTCCCACCGTGCAAGCCTTCATGGTCCTTATCATCCAATACTTTGAAATCAACGACTCATTCTACCAACTCCCAATCCTCGTTTATAAAGCCGCCATATAGTAACTATATATACTTACTATAAACCATATATTTACTGTGTAGGGTGGTTCAGGGGGAAGACCCTATACATATACATATACATATATGGTTATAACCGTATATATAGAGTATATATATTGTATGGTTGGAGCCTTAGTCCCAAAGGACTCGGGTTGCCACCGAAGGTTGGCCATTTTAACACTGGTTCAGTACATCTGAGTCAGCTTCTGGGGTGCTGCTTCTGAGCTAGACAGATTGACTCCCTTGATTCAGTTCATTGGCTTCTGTGGCACTGCTTCTGCTTCTTTCTGAGTTAGACAGATGGATGGCATGTACTGTCTCAATTCTCCTGTGGTGACAGAAAAGCGGTATAGTGGCTCAAATTCGAAGCTGAAACAAATGGGTTGAACAGCCTAGACTGTTTTACAAGAGACTGGCATCTGGGGTTGTTTCTTGAAAGATTGCTGTCCCTCCTTGTTCCCCAACCTGGCATCATCTTCTCATGCCAAGTTGGTTGCTGAATAGTTTTATCCCAGATGAAGCATATTGTATTAAATCAGAGCAGATATTTCTGAGTCTTGATGTTTTGTCATTGGCTGGGGATAAGCAATGACTAATCAACTGCATCGAATCAGAAGAAATATACTCAGAGCCAGAAACATCACCTGATGGCACTGGTTTCCACTCAGTTCCACTGGAAGCCATTTCACATAGCAGTGGATTCCAATAGAGTCATGGTGACCAATGCAAACCAGTGGTTGTCAATGGATCTAGGTACAAATGACAATTCTGATCTAGGCACCCTGTGAAACACAGTAGAATCCATTGATTCCAAACAACCACCAGTTCCCAATGGACTCCACTCAATTCTGATGAAATACATTGTACCCATAATGTCTATCTGATACTGTAAAAGACATCAGACTCTGATGTAAGTTATCTCCTTTTTGGGTATAAGTGCAGGCAGCTTCCACCCTCTACAGTGGTAGGCCTTGTAGGGCTGTTCCTGGTTTTCTATATTCAACATTATATGAATCATTACATGTGGATTTATATAGAGCCAGTACACATGTGGCCAAGAATAATGCACCATGGTATTAAGGCTCTTATATGCATTCAGGTGACTCCAATCAAGCTGCAGACATAAAACATAGATAGAGATGTGAGTTTTGAAAAGCTACATCCACTTCCATTTTTGGTAATTCCTTAGATACTGGTCAGTTTTCACAGGCAAAGAAACTAGGTTTGTGAGAATGTAATTCTAGAACATTTGGTTATCAAGGCTTGAAAGGGCTTGAAAAATAGGCCAAGATAGCATTTTGGTTGATTAGATTTTATGGGGATTTGAGCTCACAACAAACAAATCAAAATTCCTGCTACCTTTAGGGATGTTATGATTCCCCACTTTAGCACTCAATCATGTGCCCAATCAGGACCCTATTTCATTTTCACATTCATATCACCTTATCTTTCATTTCCCTTATCCTCTATCACTTAAATTAAACTTCTGATAGCTTATTGCAGACATGTGGCATAGATAGCTTATCTTTTTCCCTTCTTATCTTTTCCCCTATCTCTATCATTCATGTACAAAGATAACCACTTAGTATTTAAGCCAATAGTTAGTTGTTGTATTTTTTAGTTTTGGTATTATAAGATTTACCAAGTCTTTGAGTGGCCTGATAAGCTCTCATTTTGCTCATTGCCTTATAAAATACCAAAACTAACCTCATTCAGCTCACTCAACTCAGTTGAACAGGCTTGCAAGCTTCTAGCTCACGAACCTATATCAAACTACAAAATCATCCATTTCATACTTACCATCTACCTCATCCTTGCCATCTACTTTCTCCTCAAAAGCTTTTATCTCTGCCTTGAATGACACCATTGCATCAACCGATGCCTACACATATGACAACAGCACTACATTGGAGAAGACAAGATCAATTGACAACCATTACACACCCCTCTTAATCCTCACAATATACCCAAACAACCATAGTGAAAAGTCACAGCAGACATGATTGGATCACTCCCAGAATCCAATTTAATGCGATTGAAGTGTTCACAGACACATACAGTCATTGCATACATGTGGAACCTACACACATGGAACTTAGTGCTGAAGGATTTGCCAATCTTGTGTGAGATAGAATGATCTGATATCACAGTCTACCAGAAATCTTAATTTTGGACCAAGGACCTCAGACAGTAGCTAAAGCATGGGATCAAATATGCAAACAACTCAGTATTAAACATCATTTATCTATAGGTTACCATCTGGAAACTGATGGACAAATGGAAAGGGCAAACCAAGAAGTGGAAGCATATCTTTGCTTATTTGTCAACTATTTACAGGACAACTGGAGTGAATGGTGTGCCATCATGGAATTCAGCTACAACAATTGGGTTCATTCCATGACAAAACAATCACCTTTCTTCATTGACCATGGTTTTCACCCTTACACCAGAATGGAGTTACAAAGAGATCAAGTACCCTCAGCCACTGAATGGGTTAAATGCAAGACAAGAAGCAGAGGCAGCCCTAGCATTAGCAAAGGCAGCTATGAAACAACAGTTTGACAAACATTGCTCTGCATTGAGAGAGTACAAACCTGGAGACCTAGTATGGCTGGAGGACATTAAAACTCAACAACCTGCCAAAAAACTAGACCATTTATGACATGGACCCTTTGTAATCATAGAAAAAGTGGGACAAGCAGCATATTGGCTCAAACTACCACAGAATCCCACTTGGCAACAAAAACACAATGTATTCAACAAGGAGCTACTCAAACCCTTCACAGAACCCTCCTTCAACATACAACCAAAAGATAGACCACCACCACCTGATCTAGTCAAAAACAAAGAAGAGTTTGAAGTCAAAGCCATCCTGGATAGTTGCAAAAAGGGACAATATCTTGAATATTTGGTCAAATGGAAAGGTTATCTGGATGCAGAAAACTCCTGGGAACCATGTGGAAATGTACGACATGCCAAAGAAGAAGTGGATAATTTCCACAAAAAATACCCTGACAAACTGAAACCTACCTCTCTCAATCAAGGAATCATCATCACTTCCAATTGAACAATTCTTAATTCCTTCAAACCTATGTTCAAATTCACAACACCATCATGGGGACCATGATCTTAAAGGGGGGTAATGTTATGATTCCCTGCTTTAGTGCTCAATCACATGCCCAATCAGGACCCTATTTCATTTTCACATTCATATCACCTTATCTTTCATTTCCCTGATCCTCTATCACTTAAATTAAACTTCTGACAGACATGTAGCATAGATAGCTTATCTTTTTCCCTTCTTATCTTTTCCCCTATCTCTATCATTTGTCTACAAAGATAACCACTTGGTATTTAAGCCAATAGTTAGTCATTGTTTTGGTATTATAAGATTTACTGAGTCTTTGAGTGGCCTGATAAGCTTCATCACCTTACAGTAGAGGGCTTTAGAGCCCCCTAACTTAAGGTTTGGCTGGTGATCAGAAAAACAGAGAAAAAGCTGTGCATTTTTATTTGACTCTAAACAAATTCCACATGCTTTTGATCCACTCTGGTCTGTTCCCTATTTATTTCATCCCCTTGCCCTCCACTACACCCTTATTTCCCCTCTTCTCTTTCCTGATGCCTGCCACAAATGCATTTCTGGATGGTCAGTGTGTTCCCATTGTGTTTGACCCCTGACTCAAAGTCTTCTATTGTCCCCCTGCCTGGCTGCATGGGTCTAACAATGGCTTTGCATTTTCCTGTCTCTTCCCTCTGTTCTCCCCAAATCAGCTGCCTTGTATTAGGTTGTGACTGGTTAAACAGCGAGCTTGTTGCTCATTGTGGTTCATTTCTCCACATTGCTTTTTTTGCTTGCTCAACCTGTCTCTCAGGAGGTCCTCTGTTCACAATGATTCTGGATAACTTGGGTATCATGGATCCTTCTTCTTTTCCTCTGTATGGTTGGGTGACCCTGTTACTGTTTTTAACTTGATCCTGTCACCTGTTCCTCTTCATCCTCTTTGAGACATTCTCTCAAGTCTTACTTAAAGTCCAAGTTGCAATCCATGGCACAATCTCACTCCATATCATTTGAACATTGGACCTCTGTCAGTGATCTTTCTGCTGGGGTTTACAAGACAACAACAGTGTCAACTGCATTGAGAAAGCCTTGCTACTTACACAATATACATGGGTAAATGGAGCTGAGTGCCATGCACCATGCTGCATACCAATTTGATACAAAGTTTGTAAAGTACCATTCTCCAAATTGCAGCATCCTGTTGAGTTTGAGTGGTAGCAGGCTGTGCCAGTTTGCAACTGGCCCTCCATGTTTATGGCCATTTTGCAGCTTCTATTGTGAGCTCATATTCCCACAACATGGCCTATTTTTCAAGCCCTTTCAAGCCCTGATAACCAATATCAAAGGAATTACCAAAAACAGAAATGGATGGAACTCATTAAAATCAGCTCTGTACTTATATTTTATGTCTACAGTTTGATTGGAGCATATAAAAGCCTTGATAGCCCAAAATACCATGGTGCATTATTTTTGGCCATGTGTGTAGATGCCTGACATAGAATCACCTGTGTGTCCCATAAATGATTACTAATTAGAAGTGACCAAGGATCAGGTTACCACATCTAATTTGGATGGTTTGTACTTGATGCCCAACACTCCATTGAATCTTCAGTAAATGTTGGACTTGAAGAGGTACCCAAATGTGTGACTGGCCATTGCTATGGGCAACAACATGTCCCTGAGTTCCAGGAGGGGCAGGAGCACATGGTTCCTGATCGCTTTGGGAGTTAGTGTCAGTGATAGTGGCAGCCTGTCAGTGCTACCCAACACAGCAAGCACACAAAAAATTTTGTAAAAAATCAGAATAAATCATAGTAAAATAAAGTATGATGTACAGATGTACTTTTTTACTAAGAAGTCACAAAATCAATCTTCCAACACACTAAGTATGGCTATAGCAGCCTGAGTAGCAATTCTGTCAGTCTCATTGTCATTGTCATTACCATCACCATCGCTGTCTTCATTTCTGATGTTGTCAAGGTGTAAAGCATCAGAAGTGGTGTTGTTGTTGCCAACATCACTCCTAGGCAATACTATGTCACATATTGATGACATGGTAGAGTTGTTAGCCTCATCATTCACAATTGACCAGCCAGGTCCAGGCTCAATGTGGGTACCAGGAACAAGGGTACCAGTGAAGCCATTCAACTTTGAGAGGCACAAGAGACATTAACAATGGGAGGTGCTTTAGTCCATAATACCCATAACAATAGACTCAGCTGCATGACTGAAGCCCATTGTTATAGGTTTGGCTGATGTTGGCCAGTGCAAGGGTTATAAGTATTGAGCACCGGTTCCAAACTGGCATGGCCCACTACCTGTTATAGCAATATGCTCATTTTAGAAAGCTGATGTAGGTATTTGTCCATTAGTGGTGTTCAAGGTAAGCCTTTTTCATCACTTTTCAATGTTACTTTTTCTTACTTTTTCTCTACTTTTCATGATTTTGGCAGTAAAATGGCTCAAAAGTGAAATAAAAAGTGATCCAAAAGTAGCTACCTTGAACCCCCCCTTCTCAAATTTTTAGTAAAAGGAGATCAAAAGTAGGATAGTTCTCTTTTCCCATGACTGTAATGATAAAAAGGAATGCCAAAAGTAGACTAAAAGTGATGTGAAAAAGTAAAAGGATGTCCAGACTTCCTTTTCAAGCTACTTTTACTTTTACTTTTTGTTTGCTTTTTGATAAAAAGTAGACAAAAATGAAAAATAAAAGTAAGTAAAAAGTAAGTGAAAAGTAAGTGAAAAGTCTTACTTTGAGTACCACTATTCTCCTTCTGTCACAATGGAAATCATAAAAAGTTGTTTTGAATGTGTGTTGCGATGGAACCTTGTGCCAGTGTTTTCCCTTCCTTCCTTCAAGTTCCTTCCAGAATCCAGAACCAGGCTGTCAGTAAGATGGACAAGCTGCGAGTCGATGTAGTGCTCCCGCATACCGCCTTTGTTTACACTAAATATATCTTGGTTAGCCTCGTTCCCAGGCCCCTGAGGTGATATCTGTGATCAGAAGGCCTGAATTTCGTGCTAATTGACGGTCACAGAAGTACGCACTTTGTAGGCTTTCGCTGGCTTCATATTATGAACTACTCAGGCTGTGTTTTTATATCATCTAGATGTTGTTTAGCTCTCTCAGCAGTAGCACAAGAGATGCAGAGCACATGACTATCAACTGGCATGTGCACACTACTTTTGAAGCTCGAATCAGGCCTAAGTCTATGGATGCTCTCAGAGCTGCTCTTGGAGCGAAGGACACTGTCAAAGCCTTTCCGATTTTCAATAAAATGGATAGGGGCCATAAAACACAAGGTGAAGCATTTAGCAAGAAAACAGATAAGCAATTTCAAGCAATGTAATGCATTAGGTACAACAATGCTCCTTACATCAGCTTAGACAGTGTCTGGCCATGGAAAGTGGAACATTCCCACTGGGTCAAAATTTTGCTTTAGTCCTTTAAGCCAATTGTAGTGAGGTCCAAAGTACAACTTTTGCCCTTTAAGAAGATCAACTCCTCGTCAATCCATTCAGAGAAAGCCCATACAGTTGTCAAGATGGTTGCTGATATAATTGGTGTATGCCCTACACACCATTGTGTCACGTTAGAGCCCTAGTAATGAAGAGAGCACATACCCAACATCCCAATCTTTAGGCATATTTGATGTAATAGCCTCTACCATCCCATCCAACAACTCAAATGCCCCTTCGGGAAACACAGACCCCAAAGTGAAGTTCGGAGGAACGACATAAAAACTGCATATTAAACCTTACACTCTGATGTGCAAACACAGTCACATCCAACGGAACCGCCGCATTGATTGCCAAATTGGGACCACCAAAGAGCTTGACTTCAATATCCCATCCCTACTGAAACCAAATCAGTAAAAAGGGAATGCAAGGGAGAAGGAGACACACATAATCTGAGAAATAGGCCACATTTCCAAGATAATCCACCACAGCCCTCATCGCTTCCACCCCCTTTCAGTGTCATAAGCAATTTGGTATAGAAGCCACTACTCAGATCTGGAGCTGTGCTTGTATTGAGGGCACCTACACTGAATGCCACAGCCTCCAGCCCCGTTAACCAATCCCCCTGTGTCACATTGATCGGATCTGCAGGACAGGGAAATGTCTTGAGGAAGGTATTGATGTTGATTGACGGTAGAGTTGAACGAGGTGAAAGAACCATAGTACCCTCTGAACCACCAAACACCCACTCGACCAGGTGCAGAACCTTTCAATAGGACAATTTCGCTGTAGGTCAATTGGAATCTGAGAGGAGCCAGTGAAGGATTGCCAAGAGGCTAGAGCGGTGGTTGCTTCAGCTATGGTGAGGTCCCAGGAGTAGAGATAGATGGAAGTTTCATTGAAGGAAGGGAAGGTTTGGGTTTGGATGGAGGTTACTATTCCGAAGGAGGGTGAGGAACCTTGGACTGCCTGTTGACATGATTAGTCTTGAGCGGAGGGTTCACAAAAGATACTTGCCCAGAATAGTTCAGGGTTTTGAGTTTCCGAGGCAGTTGTGATGGAGCCATTTGCGAGGATGACAGTTGCAGAGC
This sequence comes from Megacollybia marginata, assembly GCA_003313965.1. Classification (NCBI taxonomy): domain Eukaryota; kingdom Fungi; phylum Basidiomycota; class Agaricomycetes; order Agaricales; family Porotheleaceae; genus Megacollybia; species Megacollybia marginata. Next base: position 11,003 of record QLOY01001152.1, read on the forward strand.
ATATAGTGTCCAATGTGAGACCACATCCTTCCAATATAGCCAAATCCTCCATAGCCTGCACAACGTAACCTCAACAGCAAAATCGGAAGTACAGACAGAATGAATGTCAGATGGTCTATGAGACACACAAGGTGAGACAACAGCAAATTCAGACAATGTAGGAGCAATGGTTTCAGCAGCAACAGGGTAACCCAACCGATCAACAACGTGGTTAGATGAAGATGCAGGAGTGTCGGATGGCATTCACATGTGATCGTTCGATGGACTTAGGTCATGATGTGTGATACTGTAACCTCAGTCGTTATCCACCAAACGCTGAGGTACAGTCTCTTTTATATCTCGATATATCGTACTAAATAACGCCTGTAGACTAACAAGTGTACTACAGGTACTAATATGAGTTGTTATCCACCAAACGCTGAGACTAACAAGTGTACTACAGGTGTCGTTGAAAAGGAACCTCACAGTGTGAGGCGGGCTGACTGCGCTGGAAATGGAAGTGCTCGTTATGGGCTGATGCTGACACCAACTCACACTAACACACACACACACACACAATGCAAGCACTAAATCCAACACCCAAACACCTCTTTAAGGTATTCCTTTCAAGTTTGGAGACTAGAGAGATGAACTACTAAAACTTGAAACTTCTATAAAAAGTCTCGAAGTCCCGCAGGGCGTTAACTACTGACTAAGCGAAGTTCTCCTGACCACAGAAGACTCTCCCAATCACAAGCTATCTACGGGTGACTTGAAACAAGCCAAAACGAGCGGTTTAGACTCGCAGCGGGGCTACTTAATTAAGCAGCAAAGGGGCAGGTTCCCTATAAGGTACTACTGGATGAGAAAGGAGAAGGTTCCCTTGAGGTACTGATCTCAGAGACGGGAGAAGGCTTGGTTTAGACCGTTCCGCTGTAGGTACTAAGTCTAGGGACGAGTTAATAAGAACTCCGCTGGCGACTTTTTATTTAACTGTGTTCCCTTAAGGTACTTAGAGTTTTTATAGTCTGAAGCGCAATGTATTCTCTACTGGGTCTCTATGTTCTACTGTACACTGCTAACTACTGCCCTTTTATACAGTCCCGCTAGGCTAATTTTAACTACTTTCAACTACTAGTACAAACAATTGCTCAGCGGTGAGTCAGCTGGTGATCTAGAAATGACTCGACTCTATTGAATCTGAGTCAGAGGCATATGATCACGAAGGATCCATGCGGTGCTTTGAGTCTGGGCCAGTTTCAATGAACCCGTCCTACCCAGGTTCTTTCTAGGTTCTCTCTCAATGTCTCCGCTGAGGGTCGCATGCTCTAGCGAACGTCTCTAGCTTTCCAGCAATGTAAATAAGTCACTTATTACGTGTTTACCTCACACGAGGATCCACGACGTCGATCTTTACGACTATCCGAACTCAGCTAACCCGGCTAACCTACTCGGCTGTTTCAACGTGGATCCCTCCCATGCTCCCACTGGGTCTCTAAGTATGTCTTGTAGGACTAGTCGATATTCACTATACAGTGTATTCTTTCTTTAGGTGAATCTAGGTGGTAGTTTGATAGTCTGCAAGCCCTGTCTCTCGATCAGGTACCGTTCTTAGCATACCGCCGCGGGCGTTAGTCTTAGCTTCGAGTCGGATACAATAAGGCAGTACTATCAAGTACTATCTCATTCGTCTCGACTCTGGTCTATATTTGGTCTATTTGAGTGTTCAGCGGGCTTATTACTCCCAGCTACGCTTCCAGCGGACGGTTGTACCTCTGCGGGAGTCTTTCCCACGTTTATTTAGAGGCTGGTAGTGCCGAATCGAAAGATTTCAGGTCTGGAACAAAAACCAGCCTATCATCGTTTCCCAACAGGGAGGAGGCCTCGACATGGAATTATGATCTAAGAAAGTAATCAGGGACATGAAAAGGGGAAAAAAACATACCATGAAGACGAGCCACATGTTCAGAATTGAGCCAATTGTGACCTAAAATCAAACAGCCAACATTCGGAGATGGCAATAGACGAAGCAGCGCAATGAATGTGAGAAGATAAGCCACAGATCCACATGGGAGGACAAGAGGAAGTAGGGGAGTTGCTGTCAAAGACAATGGGAACGGACAGACCATCAAGAAATGCTTGGAAGCAGAGAGCATGCAGAACAGGTAGGAAACAAGGAAAGAGGAAAGGCCAAGACACATATTTAATACAATGTCATGGTGACAAAGGCAGTGTAAAAAACCATGCGGATTTCCACAGCGTAAACAGAGACATGTGAAAATTATCGAAAATCTTGATGGCCTGCGACAACCTTAAATTAGGGCGCGATATAGCCCTCTACCCAAGGGTAGCGGGAATTACTATAGCTATAGGCAACAATAATGCATTGTTTATTATTTTATACCATTGTGATGGATCCTGCCAATGGAGACAAGATTATTATCTGCTCTACTAGGATGGACTCAGCCAATTGATGAGGGATGATTATTTTCTGCCATTACTGTAGGATTGGCTGATGGTTCTGATGGTTTATTATCCACCATTGCTATGGATCTGGCTGACCTGCTGGGCTTTATTATAGATGTAGAATCAGTCAGATGATGACAACTATTTATTACCCTCCACTAGGATAGACCCAGCCAACTGATGATTACTGTAGCATCAGCTGACAGTCCTTATAGTTTATTATCTTCCATTGCTATGGATCCAGCCAACTGGCAAAGGCTTTATTATTTCTGTCCTCAGATGTAGAATCAGCTGGGTGACAACAACTATTTATTATCCTCTAGCAGTCTGCAAGTAACATTATATGATGCAAGCTCTTTGACCAATAGGCCTAGTTAGTATAAAGATGTCATTGGAATAGATGTACAAGGTTGCAAGACAGTCCTTTCATTGGTGTAACAACAATACCCATGGGTAGATGAAGGGATGCTTTGGAGTGATTCAGATACAATTGTGGGTTGCTAGTGAGCTCAACATGCACCAGTACAGGAACAAGAAAGAGAGCACCTTTGCCAGAGCCTGTTGCCATGCTACAGAGAAGACCTTCTCCATCAAGAATAAGTGGGATGGCTTCAAGCTGAGATGGCTGTAAACCTTCTTTCCACTGTGGAATCCTTTTCAAAACAATGGTCCTGATGATTAGATACTTGGAAGTGCTGCTTTTATTTAGAAATTAGGACTACAAAAGATGCTTGGATTGGATTTGGGAATCATTGACTCAACTATCTGTATTCAACATTCTTCATCTATATCTAGCTGCAATAGCAATAGCATTTGAAGAGATACTGATAAGGACCAACATATGATAATAAATACATGCTGTGACAACTGCTATAAGGGGTGGCATAAGTTCCCAGAGGTCCTGCACAGGCCGAGCATGCAAATCAGAGCTGATGACAGGTACATCAGCTTGACAGTCCAGCTTTCCATAGTAATGAGCAGAGAAGAGGGGAAGGATGAGGTAGTAGATAGGAAGGGCATTGGGTATGAGCAAGAAGTTATCACAAGGGAGGAGATTTTGTAATGGATCCTAACACCAACTAAAGGAGGCAACACAGACATACAACAGCAGTTTCAGTGTCACTTCCTCATCATGTTCCTAAGTGTTTAGCATTGCTAACAGAAGTAAGTCAGTAATGATATTTTGCCAAGTCAGAAAACATACCCATCAGTATTTGATTTCACTCACAGGCTCTCTGGGAGGAGGCCCAATCAACAAAGGCTGCCCAAACCTTTCACACAATAGACTAGGCCACAAGCCACAGCAGGGTGTTGCAGAGGAAGAATGAACCATTGACCCACCACTAGACTGAGCACAAACAGTACAGATCAACAAGTTGGAAAACAGAAAGAAGAGATACTGTTACTTTATGCCCACATTAAGCTTGGCTTCAAGAATGTCACATTTGTTGAGGAAGAGGACTAGATCCACATTTGTGAGGAGCTTGGAACATACTGATTTCTATAGCAAGACAGAATCTTCCTACCTGGTATCTCAGCAGAGGAAGGAGAAGAAAAGCAAGAGCTTACAAGGCAATTAATAGTTCTGTCTTTGGCCAAGACTTGGTCAAAGCCTGATATTGGGGTGAGGAATATGATTGCATCAACTGTTTCAGAGCTTAGAGACATACAGATATCAAATTTGGACATTGGGAAGGAAGTTCCAGTCTGGTATTTGTCAGTTGGGATTGGTGCCTGTAGGAGTGATGTATTCAGATACTTTGAAGCAGGTGTTGGGGATCTAAAGGAGAGAAATGTCAGCAGTGAATGAACAATAGGAAACTTTATCTCTGAAACAGTATTCCCTCCCTTCTCCAGAAGATCCCACAACTCAGAGGAGACAATGTGCCAGTGGATTCAAAAGAGCACAATGGAGTCAGCATTAACCTGAGCCTTCAAGGTGTGATGCCCATCAGACCTGCAGTCAAGGACAGCAGTGAACAGCAGTGAAGGGATGAGGTGGAAGTACATAGTATGCTCCAGCCTTTGATAAGGTAAAAATCAGCTTTAACTGCACCAGTAAGTGAGGAGAACAAGGAATCTAAACAACATACCATCCTCTGTGTTCCAAGAATGCGATTTTAGGTCTCAGTGCAGCTTCTCCTTGCTATTTCACAAATTTTAAGCCTGCTATGAAGGTGTTGGAAGCAAGGCAGGTGAGTGCAACAGTGATATAATCACACTTGATGGTGATGAGCACCAGTGGAGAACTGGATGTAGGGAGAGGAATCTAGCAGAGTTGTAGAGCATAACAGAAAATGCTGACCATGTTCATTGCTTAATGCCTGGAACAATGATAGCACATAGCTGTGAGCTCAAGAAATGGACTGCTTGAAATGAGGCTCTAAAAATACAACAGAATTGTCAGCATGCATTTAAAATAAGAATACTAGCATACATATCATAGTATATCTGAGGAATTTCAGCCTGTGGGTAGAACTGGAAATGAGAACAAAGATATTACTCAAATGAATGAATGGATCTGTTGGTGGAAATGACTGAAATTAAATGGATTTGTCTATGGAAGTGACTGCATCAGCCAGCCATGGGGTTACATCCAACAGACTGGGGAAAAAGCAGAACAGAAATCTGTATGCACAATGTCATGAGTATAAATGGGATCACAGAAAAAAAAAAACCTAGGGTTACTGTGTTTGTTGACACAGCAACTGGCAACACAACCAGAGCCTTGAGTTGTATATCACAACTCTGAAATCAGTGAGGGCCTGACAGCTGCAATGGAAGAATGAGTGGGTTTAGTAGCAGGCAGGTGTGGCAGGTGTGGTGGCTGAGACTGTATAGTCAATATTACATGATTCTACTGAAAAAGATAAACATTTGTGGCATGTGTCATAAGGACCCTGGATTATAGGAGAATATCCTGGATCTAAAACACCAAATCTTGGGGTGTTTTATGCAAACTGTTTTTATGATTTTGGACTGGGTTTTTATGCAAACTGGGGTCCAGCCTACTAAAATAGCCAAAAAACTCTCCTAAGCTCAAATTTGCATGTTCCTGTACTCTCTTATAGTATGAATGTATTCTTTACCTTGGTGGGTCAGTGGTTTGACTCATATCCTTGCTCAAATTTTATCTCCCAACCCCCTGCCTTGTGTGAACTGTGCTCCAGCTTCTGCCTATGTAGGCGGGTCTGTTTTATGTGAACTTTGACATAGCATTTTGGGATTTTGGGGGGGGTATAATATGTGAACCAGGATCCAGGATATTATCCTATAATCTAGGGTCCTGTGTCAGAGCTGATGACGCCAAGCAATGCAGGTACAGCCACCAATAGAAGTTGAAACCAATGATGCTGATAGAAGAAAAGAAGCATCCCTAATGGAGACAATTCCCACTACCTTAATGGCAGTGGGTCTATGTGCACCCTATTTCAGTTTTTGCAGTAGATTTCAAGATCTCTATGATACCGTGTATCCATGTTACCATCATTATAATGACATATCGACCTGCATGCCAAGTCATGTTGCTTTATAAGTCAGATTGCAACATTGTTGCTACCTTGTTTCTTTCCCTCCCCCTACTCATGCTACCACTCAATGAGTGAATTCTTTCTTGATGGTGTTCCTACCAATGTCTCAATTGATCTGTGCCTCCCTGTCTCCTACTTCTGGTCTGCATCTGTGTCTGCATCTTCCCTGTCTGTCATCATTACTAGTCCCAAAAGCAGCTACTTTGAAAACCCCTAATGCTATATTGGGTGGTAAGATACTTAATATAGCCCATCTCTTGACAAATTACTCAAATAATGCTTAGTCAAGCTTAGCATTTGATCCTGCAATGATTATGGCCATCATTTTGTCTGTTTTTGGATTTCAGGATACTCCCTCATGGAAAGCTTGTATTTCAGAAGGGGAAAGTTGAGAAGGGACAGCTGAAGAGAATATTGAAAAAACCCATTTACAAATCCCTGTGATTTCAAGTTGCTATGAATGTCAAATCCCTACATCAGGGGAGCTCAAGGTTGGACGTATTTTGCTACTTATTTTCTACTTAATCCCCATATATTGCCAACTAAGCAGTAGTTAATAATAAGTAAACAAAATAAGTAAGAAATAAGTAGAAGCTTGAAAGCCCTCACTTTGAAAAAAGACAAATAAGTGAGGAATAGTGGTGTTCAAAGTAGCCACTTTTTGTCACTTTTTGATTTCACTTTTAGCTTATTTTGGCTGTAAAAGAAGAGTAAAGTAGTAGCTGAAAAGTCATACCTTGAACCCCCCCCTCAAGGTAATTTCAAGAAAAGGAGACAAAAAGTGGTATGATTTCACTTTTCCCATGCTACCCAGCAAGCATATGGCATGATGGTCATTATGACAGCATGCTGTAATGTCCAGCACCAGATGGCCTCCCTATCATTCCCATCATTTCCTGATGTCCCTTGACCATCACCAAGCACAGTGACCAGAGCCTGACAGTCCTTTATATGAGACCTACCTTTACTCAGTTTTCTTTTATTTGTTTTGAATAGACTAATACTGTACATAACATAATATACTCCAAAGTACTGAAAAAAGAATATAATGCAGAGGGATGGCGGTACTGGCTGACACAGGCAGCAGACATGGTGCTGACAGTGTTGACATGTTGTTGACACTGACAGCTGAGTTTTGATGCTGAATAAGCTGAGCAAAAAGGAAATTTCCAAAAGTAGCTGAAAAGTGACGCATTTACCAAAAGGAAGTGTGGACTTCCTTTTCCTTCTACTTTTTGTCTGCCTTCTTTGATAAAAAGTGGACAAAAATGAAAATGAAAAGTAAGCAAAAAGTAGTACTTTGAATACCACTAATAAGTCAGTTATTTCTGAAAAAGCAACACCCCAGCTGCTTTTCCAGCTACTTATTTCCTTGATTATTCTATTGCTCATTTGCAACAAATAGAGAAATAAGCAAGAATTGAGTAGCTAATAAGTAAAGAATAAGTAGAGGCTTGAGCAGACCTATCAAGAGGGATGTGAAGAAGTGGGTTTGATGTTTGCTTGACACCATATGTATATAACTAATGAGGGCCGGTGCTATTACACTGGCAAGGCCTGCTACCCATATCATCAGCTTAGTAAGTTTGAAGTGGGTTCAATATTTTGAAGCAAATATTTAAACTACATGGTACTTAGAGTGTTCTAAATACAACAACTGCAGTAGCATCTAGCCCCATTCAACCAAGTAAAATCTGTATTGAGCATGAGATGGCAGGATATGGGATTCATCCCGAGTATTGCCCACAAGGACGTGTTTGAACATGCGAATAGCATCTCTTTAACATTTGTAACAGATGAGGAATAAGGTTGAATGCTATATGATGAGTTTGAAAAAGCAAACATGATAGCAGACAATCTAGGAATGGCCAGCCTCTGGTCATCTGTGAGATCAGTAATGATTCAACGAATGAATGCGACAGACATGTTGGTACCACTATCAAACAAGTTAGACATGTCTCCACATACAATGCTCTGACAGTAACCTATAGGTAAAGCACAATTGGACGTGTATTGATGAACACAATCCCCCAACAGCAAATGCCTGAGTATGTGATATTGCCTCTCATTCAATGAACAATTATCAGACATGGTAATACTGTGCATATGAAGCAAACACGTTATAGCAGACTCATCTGAAGAGAAACAGGACATATGAATTCTGACACCTCAGGACCTTGAAATATTGTCATAGAAAACATCAACACAACATCAACAGACTGCGCAGATAATAGAACCATGGGACACAGAAAAGCTGGTCATGGAGCAAGAAGAGGACAGAACAGGTTGTATCAGCTTAGCCAACAATTCACTGACAGCATCAGGGTGCAAATTGGTCATATTTTCATGGATACAATGGGGTTCACATTCATTAGGGTTACACAGCAGCAACACTGCAGAGTCTACAAGTGTTAGACAACAGAAAGGGAAAAAAAACCAGTACTAACTCCTGCAGGCAACAAGGACAGTGTCCAACCAATCACAACTGAGTACCAAACAAGTTACAGTGAGACACAATGCTACAGGCCAAAGAACGTTGAAATCAAAGCCATCAGCATGCAAACAACGTATATGCAAAAGTTTGGAGCTGAACCAAGAAGGAGGGCAAACAGTCAAAGGCGCATTTTGATCAAACAAATAAGTGACAGGTCTCCCATCCAAAATCACACAATGGGAGACAGACATAGAAACGCAGGTGCTCATGAGGGGAGGAGAGGGGGAAGAAAGCAAGGGACATTTCCGGGGTGGTACACTCTAAATGGCCCATGGAACAGCATCAAACTTGACCGATTAACCTGGGCAAATCAGTACAATATTATGAAACAACCGGCAGCACGGCAAGATCGTAAAACACATGGCTGTAAATTTGTAAGCAATACAATTATCCAAAATACTGATGGCCTGCTAAACCTTAAATTAGGGCCCGATATAACCCCTCTACCTAAAGGTAGCGGGAATAAAGGTAGCGGGAATTCATGGTGTGGGCTTCATCCTAGGTGTTCTCTCAACAAGTACTTCGGGTATTAATCTCAAGCTGATAGCTAGCAATCCAGCACATATGTGATAGCGAGTATTCCATAAATATAACGTAGTCATGTTACTGATTTAATTTCAGAAAACAATCTTAGAGGTGGACTCGAAATCGCGATCGGAGTTCACTTGCTGTTCAATGTTTATCCGAACATCTTCGACCCGATTGCGAGGACGAAAGGCGCTGAGTTCTAAAGGACCACTGGTCTGTCGTGTGTCTATGAGTTCAAGCCTCATAAGAAAAAATAGCGCTTACACCCGCTCGGCGACTGCCGGCAGGGACTTGACCAGACTGAATACGAAGCTATTTGTTTCATCAGTAAGTGAGGTTGTTTTTTGTAAGTCGGAACGAACAGAAGTGTTCATAACTCTTGCCGTTTGGTCCGTATTGTCAGAACCAAACAATACATTATCCTGATGTTGCCCGGCGTTGGCAAGATGACTCCAGCCGATTCTTGCATTCAGTGTACTGAGAAGTGCATTGCTGTACAGCTTGGATACGGAAAAGTCCCAGATGAAGCTACTATCATATAGTTAGTACT
>QLOY01001155.1:0-12433 GCA_003313965.1 Megacollybia marginata
TTTATCAAGTAGCCCACACGTACCAAGGAAGCTGCTGTAGTGGTGAATGGTTCATCACTGGCATTATCTGAAAGCCGGAGCAAGACTTCTGAGCACAATTTCCTGCAGCTGGGATAGGGAACTTTCAAGGTGAATATACACGTATATACCTATTATTTGACTCACCATCAATCCATGGGCCTTGATTTCCCCATTGAGGAAGGAATGGTAACAGGCCCAACAGCCATTCACAATACTTGGGGCATTTTGCGCAAAATGTCGTTTGGGTTTTGGACAAGGCTTGGCTTCGGACTCGTTCGCCTATTCCAGACAAGAAGAGGGAGATAAAATGGGCCCATTCGCATATAGGCTTATTATGTACAGTAAGTGCGCTACTCATCTATGAGTGTTTCTTACGGTATTGGAGAAGGAACTGTTCCGAACATTGAGATCTCGTAAATACAGGCATTAAATGGCTTTGACAATGATCTAATCGTCTTTGTCCTTTGACGCCCGTTATAGAAGTCATCACATTCGTTTGATCTTGCTTCTTCGTGAGCCATTCAAAGCCTTTCTTCGTGCCCCCACTTTGCAATTCCATACGACAATGCTAAAGTGCTTGACACCGGGCTCTCTGTGCCTTGAACGACGCAGGGTCAGCTTATATTTCAGCAGTCTGTCCTAGAATTCTGATTTCTCCATCCAGAAGGTCCAGATCATTGCCCAGCCCACTGCCGAATCTAATGCACTCATTCGAGAGCTTGAATCTGAGAACGAATCCCTAAGAGAGGAGGCTCAAAGAGCAAAAGAAGAAATCATACAGCTAAAGCTCGACCTTGATGTGCTAATGGTATGCAATAATCATCCTCAACTGCGTCCAGTTCATTTCCGTGCATAGAATAGCAAGCCTGAAGTGATTGAGACTATGGAGCAAAATTTAAAAAATGTAAGAAAGAACTGGTGGAATTCTCTAATCAAAGAAATGGGACTCCGTTGTCAGAATGAGCAGCTTCAAAAAGATCTTCAAGCACTGAAGGTTCATCTTACTGCTCTTCATCTTATAAAGTCTTCTGGATGGGCTATTGAAAACAGGAAGAGCTGGCGGAATCAAAGCAAGACTATGAGGATCAGGTGAAAGACCTTCGGGAACAGCTTCAAGATTTCAAGGTTTGTATCCATCCACTTTCTCTTCCATTTGCAGTTCACAGATGTCTGTAAGGTTTTGTATGGATCTGAACATATCGCTCTCGAGACTGAAGCTGTTATTGCACCCATTGTTCCTACCTTTGCGGCATTCTCCATCTCAGACAACAGGGAAAGCAGCCTTGATGTCCAGTCGAGCCATCCAGGTTCAGAAATGGATAAGAGTCGATCATCGCCCTTCGATGCAGGTGATCAACATCAATTTCAGAATGTATGTTGTATTGTTTTCTGCTCGCAATCTTACAGGACTGACACTCGAATCGATCAGATATCAGTGGACCCCTTGCAGGAGCCGGTAGATGTGCATGTAAGAGATAATAACTTTTCAACTAAAGGTAACACGCTGACATTCAATAGGTACCTGACATACAAGCAAGCAATACTCTACAACTAGATCAAAAGCACACATATCCCGAGTGATTCTGTGAGGCTTTCCATCATCTAGCCGCGGTCGATCTGGGAGAAAAATATGCTGCCTTGGTAAAGAAATGGGTCATTTTTGAAGAGATGAACCAATGGAGTCCAAAAGTAAAGTCAGGATTCGGAACCAAATCTCGACCTGAGGAGGTTACAGCATGGATGAAGAGCTCCTGCAAAAAAGAACCAGATCTGACGAAGCATTCTGTTGTCAAGTTTGCGAATCAATTTTGGGTTTGGTGGCTTACACTACAGCCTACCTGGCGGAATGCTACAACGCAAGGCCAGCTGAAACCGGTGCATGAATCTCAAGATGGTTGCGAAAGCCTCAACAGACCCGGTAAAAATGGATGGTATTGCCTGCTGGTGAAATGGTGGGGAGTAGCTCTATCAAGAATGAATAATGTACCAGAGTTGCAGGAGGATTGGCTACACACCATCTGTGATATGAGCATGATGTTAGAGGGCCTTCTCCAAAGCCATGAGATAGATAAGTAGTGCACTTACTGTACATAAGTCTATATGCGAATGGGCCCATTGTGTCTCCCTCTTCTGTGAATCTTGTCCGAAACCCAAACGCAATATGCTCAAGTTTTGTAAATGGCTGTTGGGCCTATTATTGGGGCCTGCTGTAACCATTCCACTAGGCAGACACAAGTAAATTATCATGAGGCGGAATGGACTTACTTACATGATCATCAGATATATCACTGCTTTTGGCAAGCCGTCGCTTCTCAAACTCATGCCTCCACAACTCGCCACATTCAAAATCCCCATGATCGACAATGAACCACTGGTATGCTATATATACACCATCCCCATCCAACTCTTACATCCATGGAAATCCTACGCCCCAGGCTCCACAGAATGCTTAGTCCTGCAAGAAGCTCTCACCTCTCTAATGCAACAACTGCCTTTTGAAATCCCATGCATCATCGATGGCAAGGAAATCAAGACCTCTTCTATGGCTAAACAACGCCTTCCATGGTATGCTCATGTGAACCATCTCTGTGTATACCACAAGCTGCTATTTTCTTGAAAGCTGCTGATTTGGTTAGCAAGAAGTATCGATATAAGATTATTGTTACGACGATGTTGGGCCAAGGGAAGAATGTTTGGCAGGCTGAGATTGACACTGCTGCTGAGGCAAAGAGCTTGGAATGTCAAAACTAATGAAGGACAGTTGACGGATTTCTTCTGACTTGGAGTTAGGTATGTTGAAGAACTGTATGCTCAACAGCTGCCCAAGAATTCGGATGGTGTATGGAAGTAAGAAACTTTCTTTTATAACCCTACTTTAACCAAGTCTCATAGTTGAATGGAATGTCGTCCTCTTGAAGGCCAATTACCACATATGATAGGTTTATCCTATCTTGAAAATTGTGCAGACATAGGATAGGATAGGATAAGATAGAGACCATAAGATAGAATAAGTGTTATATCCTATCCAATCCTATCATAGTGTATCCAAACCTATCCTATCCTATCATAGTGCATCCAAACCTATCCAATCCCATCCCAACCTATCCAATTATATCATACCCTATCTTATCTAAATATTATCTGTTCTGATCTTATAATCACTGGCAATCCTTTCAAGCCATTGTATTTGAACCTATCCCATTAGAAGACCCCATCTAATCTGAGCCAGTCCAATCTTATCTCATCTACTTGCTAGGCTAATCCAATCCAATCTTATTCTATATAATCTCTTACAAAGTCACTTACAAATCCTATCACAAACCTATCCTATCCTATTTGGCTAAATAATGTAACTTACAATAGGTTACTCAACTGATGGCCAGTTGGTTGATGTGGGACTTGGAGAATCAGACTTGGCCAGGCTGGTGAATAAATAGGAAAGGATAAACAATATCACATGACAATGTTCTACTCATTGTTTCATTGTTGCATTGTTCTATGTTGTCTGATGTTTGTTGTATTATTCAATTGTTTGATTATTTTACTTGTTGTGCTTATTTAATCCAACAATTCCCTTCACTTATAAGGGCTCACCAACATAAGTCTTACTGGAGTTCTCTTTCCTTCCTGGATGGGATCCAGTAGACCCAAGCATTAGGATAGGATAGGCTAGGATTGGATAGGTGTGGCTATGATGAGATGGGATGGACTTGGATAGGATCAGCATATTTTCACTGCACTGGATTAGTAGACTTGAACAGTTCTATCCATACCTAGTGGTAATATAGTCTGAGTTTTTCATATTTGGTTACTGACATCTGTGGTTACTAACATCTGGAATTGCAATGCAGTAAGGCTTTTGAGGAAAGTTGAGTCTCTCTGTAATGCCTATTGTGTAATTGGCATAACTAAACTGGAATAGAATGAATGAGATAGGATATATTGGATAGGATACAATTTGAGTAGGATTGGATTGGATAGGCTACAAGTAGGATATGTTTGGATGGATAGGATACATTGGCAGATAGGATGGGTTAGAGTATGATAGGATCAGATAGGATAGGATCTTATCTGATCCTTATCCTATCCTATCCTATGTCTGCACAATTTTCAAGATAGGATTAAACCCATCATATGCGGTTACTGTGAAGGCTTCATCCTTGCAATAACCCCTTTCAACTTTACTGCAATCAGCGGAAACCTCCCTGGCACACCTGCATTGGTAGGAAATACTGTCATCTGGAAACCTTCCCCAACTCCAACTGAAGCCGGACTTCCCCCAGGCATCATACAATTCGTACCTGGACCCGCTGAGCAAATCGCCAAGAGGTGTATCTGAGATCGTGAGTTTGGAGGATTGCACTTTACAGGGAGTACCCAGGTGTTTAAGAGTCTTTGGAAGGATATTGTTGGAAATTTGGATGCGTATAGAACTTTTCCACGCATTGTGGGTGAGACGGGAGGGAAGAACTTCCATGTTGTCCACCAAAAGCACGGACATTGGGAATGTGGTTATGCAGAGTGTACGTGCTGCATTCGAGTATCAGGGTATCTCTCTTCTCCTGATGGTCTCACTAACGCGTCTCCAGGTCAGCGCTTTCGAGGTTATACATTTCTGCCTCTGTTTGGAAAGGTGGATTCAAGGAACAGTTCCTCACTGAGGTTTCCAAGATCAAAGTCGGAAGTCTGTTAGATTGGCAAAACTTTGTTCGGCCTGTTATGTACGCTTCCTACCTTCTCTCTCACTTCTTCCCAGTGCAAAACATGCTTACGACCGAATCACCAAAAAGTGAAATGCGTGGGTGCGGAGATCCCACTACCCGGCTCTAACCCTTGCATCTAAAATTCTTCTCCACACCGCTGGAAACTTTTACATCAACGAGAAATGTACCAGGGCTGTGGTCAGTCAACAACCCTTTGGAGGAGGCAGAGCCAGTGGGACGAATGATAAAGCAGGCAGCATCAGCATCTTTTGGAGGTTCGTTAGTGTTAGGAGTGTTAAGGAGAATTTGTTGGGTGCCGAGGCTGGGTGGGCGTATGCTTCGAATTTGGAGTAGTGTAGTGTTGTATGATATGAATCAAGTGTTTGTTTCTCTTCTTCAAATCATTCACCTGGATCAACTTTCAACAGTGGAACTCGAGATTACTCTCAATACTATCAGGTATGGATACTCTCTATGCTACATAGCAATGCATCGGGTCTGCGCGCGTCCATATTGCCTGTTCAATTATGATACTTATGTTATTTTGTAGAATATGATCAGCACTTCAACAGTTTACATCTGAACACTGCTGCAAGAAATCTTCAAATTCTTCCACTCATCTCAATAAACTGTGCGACTACAAATCAATGTATATATATGTTTAATCTATGCCTAAGTCAATATGATCCAAGTTGACACTATCTAATCCGTTCTGAACTTCTCTAAGAGTAAATACACTCTGACAGTCAAGTGCCTTCACTTCATACAGCAACAGACTGGACAGATATTTCTCGTTGAGAAAGTTTATGGGGAGATTCTTGGGGGGGTACCAGTTACTGACTTTGTCGACACGGATTCTCTTCACTGGCTTCTTACCAGTCTGACAGAATACCAGCTTCTCGAGTGCTTTAGTTTCGTCCAACAATCAGAAAAGCTTCACAAAATATTGGTTTCTGAATTTCAAAACTAGAACCTCTTCCACAGGCTCCATCCCAGAGACTCCAAGTCTTGTAACGAGCTGTTCTGCATCTTCCTCATTGGACATTCCATCGTGTTTGAGGTGTTCCACGATCTGAAGAATATACTGCCAGAGCTTGACTCCTGCAGCGTCGTTTCTATCGTGTGAGACCTGAATCATTATACTGGCCAGTGATGTGCGATTTTGATATTTCTGCGGCGCAATCAGTACACTGTAGCAGACTGGTAAGACATACCCTGTGTCGAGCATTGAAAGGGAACCTCACCGTGCAGTGACGGGAAAATGAGGCGAGCCAACTATGCTACTAAGAATGAACTGCCTAAGCGAAGGAGGCGAGGTAACTAAACCACAACCAAACAACCCAATGCAAAAGGTAGCACTCTCTAAGTACCGCCCTGACACTTCTTCTAAGTAACAGAGATGTTCTATCCCCTTGTAAGTACGTGAGACCGGTTTAACTACAAAAGAGACACGCTTCGAGTTGACTTAAGCAAACTGTGATGTTCCGATTAAAATCGTTAGGTAAGACCTAAGTGTTGCAGGTGAGACTCTGATTAAGAGATCTCAAGGGTCACTGTGCGAAACAATGAAGGAGGGTGTTCTTTAGAACGAATGGAGACTTCTCTAGAAGTGCTCAAGGTGCCAGAGTTCGAGACTGTGGACTTAGTTTGCCAATGTGAGGAACATGGGTCTTGGATGTGCTTAGGGAATGACTCCTTAAGGCAGGCAGCAGCAAGTGCGGAGGAACTGTTCTGGCTGTTAAGCGGTACTAAGTCCATTGGCAATGAGTGTGGCCTTGAGGATACAGGAGAGGATGAGGTACTAAGTCGGTGACTCACACGCAAGTTTACTTCGGTGACTACTGGAACTGTTCTGGCCTGCAGGTGGTACTGAGTTCACTTAACTTCAAATTGACGAGGTCTGGACGGGAGTGCCCGGACACTCTACGATGCAAACATTCCCTAAAGCAGTACTAGTCAGTCTTAAACACAGTAGTTTCTCGTGCGATTAGATGCTATGTAATCTGTGGTTCAAAATGCAAGGTAGTATATACCCATGAAATACACGCTGTTCTGTCTTTGTCTGTATTCTGCTTTTACTTCCTATTTCCTCCCAGCTTTATACTGTCTGAATCCTTCCAGAACTTTCAGGTGTTTAGAAGGTTGAACCTTCTAAACACCTGACCTGTACACGTATGTGCCTGTCTGATTCCTCATCCTTTTACTGCCGTAGGCGTGCCATGCTGTAGATATGTGTCAATCCGGTGTTGTCATCTCGGCATGACACATTGATCCTCCTTAAGCGACGGAGGAAGGTTGCCGGTGTCGTACTCGGGTCCCTAATTCAATAGAGTTAGTAGGCAGTCTTGTTGTGTGTGCTCTGCACTGTCTCCAACACTTCTTTAGTTTGTTTCTCTACCACTGAGAAGCACTTCGACTGACTCCCTCAAGGATTTATCTTTGTCTAGTCCTCCGCATAACGATAATGTTATACCGCCGGCATCATCACTACCCGGACTCGTTCCTAAGTCATACCTGCCGCTTTAAGACTTCCCCGATCTATCTCTGAGAGAGATATCCTAACCTCTACTGGCTGACTATGGCTTTAAGACTTTCGTTATAGTGTAGATTATGGTCAAGGTAATGGCGCGTGAGTTAGATACAGCTGACCAAGCTTTAAGCCCAAGCCAGATCATCTTAACTCTAGTTTGACCGTCCGTTCGAGTAGTGTGCTCATTATTCGACGCCACATGCCTCTTATGACATGGGGTACCTTCTAACCTACAGGCTTATCCCTTAGAGAGTCTTTCTCTTGTTTAGGGGATGCCTGGAATTTGTATTTTGAAAGACTTTCAGCCCTAGCCGCCTAGCGGTCTTATCAGCGTGAGTTTTGCCATTCCGCTTCGATACTTTGTGGTGCAACATGGCAAGACGCATCAACCTATTTTTGTGTGTCTCGCCCTCCTCTGGCTGACAATTCATCTCATGGAGGAGGATCTTGTTCATTCGATCCTGAAACAAACGGTACCAGTCCATTCTCCTCAGGTGCTTGTCATTGGCCTTAGAGGCAATGGATTCTGCTTCATCAGCAAGTATCTGTACTATTGTCTGATTCCATGGAGACTTTCTCAAAGCTTTGAGTGTGAACCCGGACTTGTCTAGCCTGGTGTTCCACAGTTTTGGCCCGTGTTGTCTGGGAGAATTGTGGAATGCCTGCAGACGTTCGCTGGATACCCCATCCTATGTGAATATCTCATACTGGTGCTGTACATGGAACACCTGATATAAGAGCCTACGCCCCAGTTCCTGTCAAATGTCTTGTCAGCAGGAAGAAGGACGAAGTAAAAATCAGTTCAGACATTGATGATGACTCTTGCTTCAGCGTCAGTGTAGGATTCCTTGTTATGCTGACAGAGCCAGCTGTCTGCAACTTTACAGGTATTGCTCTCTTCATCCTCTGAAAGGGGCCCTGTTATCATCTCATCAGAGGAAAAGTTGTCAGCATTGCTTTCATCAAAGCGCCCGCTTTGCTTCCCACTGCTGCGGACCTGTAGAAGGTAAATAAAGAGACAACTCCAGGATCGAGGAAAAGGTCACTGACATGATCGTGGTCATCCTCTCCGTTGGCCAAAGAGTGTGCCTTTTCTTTCTGTTTTCGGGTGTTCCATCTGTGATCCTATTAAGGATAGTGAAATGACTTCTTTGGGATCAAAGAAAGCTCACTGACGGTACTGTGTCCCACCTCCGAGTTGGCTGCGTATTCCAAATATACATCAGTGTCATCGGCGTCATCGGCGTCATTGCATCTCTTTCCCTTTCTCTTCTGAAAATCTGTTAGCCTACCGGTTATCAGACTGAGCAGTTGTCTGTCATACATATGGGGAAGCCTTGATATTATTCCAGGGCTTATCTGGAAGGGTACCCATTAGAGGTGAATCCTTGGAGTAGCGTGACTTCTTATGAGATGGCTGTAATAAATCATGTACCGAGCTAATGTCATAGTACTCACAATGGCAGCCCCCAACTTAAGACCACGTCCCATTTGACGAGCATGGTTCAACTCGGCACTGACAGGTGCAGCAGACAATGTGCGTCCCAGGCCTTTTGCAGAATGGAAGTCATTCAAAACATGTCTAGTCGGGGGTGTACCCCAGCTGGATGCACTTCCGGTGGGCTGAGTGTGCCTGGCATGTTCCTAATACATGAATTTCAGTCAGCGAGCATTGATAATTCAAAGGGTCGATTGACTTGCCTTATTTTCAAGCTGGTTCTGTCACACAAATCTCTTTAGAGTAAGATGTAGATTATTGAGAAGGCATACCTTTAGATTTGAGACCGTTGACAATAAATGCAGTTATCTTATCATCAAGTCAGTCCACAAGAGACACATTCAGAGTTGCTACCTCTTTCTCCAAACTTTCTTTTCCAGCTTTAAGAGTGGTACATTCACTCTATGGGCAATGAGACAGCTGTCAGTTCAAAACTAGTCACTCGAACCTGACTATCCGTAAGAGATGCCTTCAGAGCTTCCATGTTGTTTTCGAGTGCATCCTTCTTGGATTTGAAGTCAGTGCTCTCGCTCTATGGGCAAGTGAGACATCTGTCAGTTCAAAGCTAGACACTCACACCTGAATGAGATACACCTTCAGAGTTGCTACCTCTTTCTCAAGAATCTCCTTTCCTGATATGAGAATGGCGTGCTCGCTCTATGGGCAATGAGACATCTGTCAATTCAAAGTTAGTCACTCGAACCTGAATATCCGCAAGAGATGCCTTCAGAGCTTCTATTTGTTCTTCGCATGCATCCCTTTGGGATTTGAGACTGGTGCTCTCGCTCTATGGGCAAGTGAGACATCTGTCAGTTCAATCGTACCTGACTATGCGTAAGAGACACCTTTAGAGCTCCTACATTTTTTTAAGTGTCTGCTCTTCAGATTTGAGCCTGGTGCTCTCGCTCTGTGGGCAAATGAGACACCTGTCAGTTCAAAGGTAACTGCCCGAACCTCAAGCTCCAAATAGGCACTCTCCTTTGAGCGGAGCGCCATCTTCAGTTCTGCTTTCTCTTCATCAAAGGCAGATTTCTGAGCTTCAAAACAAACTCTCGCATTGGCAACCTCACTCTACAGGCAATAAGACATCTGTCAGTTCAAAGATGGGCACTCGAACCTCAAGATTCACAAGAGACGCCCTCAGTGTAGTCACCTCTTTCTCCAGCATCTCTTTTCCAGCTTTGAGACTGCCGTGCTCACTCTATGGGCAATGAGACATCTGTTAGTTCAAAGTTAGTCACTCGAACCTGAATATCTGCCAGAGATGCCTTCAGAGCTTTTATTTGTTCTTCGAGTGCATCCTTTTGGGATTTGAGACTGGTGCTCTCACTCTATGGGCAAATGAGACATCTGTCAGTTCAAAGCTTGGCACACAAACCTGGAGATTTGCATAATCATCAATAGACGCCTTCAGTGTCCCCATCTCTTTCATCAAACTCTCTTTTTCAGCTTTGAGATTATTGTGCTCACTCTATGGGCAATGAGACATCTGTCAGTTCAAAACTATTCACCTGAACCTCAAGGTCCAGATGTTGGCTCTGCTTTGAGTCAATCAAGTTTTTGAGAGTTGCATTTTCTTGGTCAACGATAGATTTTTGGCTTTCGAGACGGGCGCTCACTTGCAGTTGATTTGCAAGGTCCTCACATAAGAGGTCTGCTGTATGGTTTTGTTCAACTGCCATTTCCTGGAGAATTTCATCAAGATTCAGAGAACGGGACACAACCAACCTCTTGCAAATTCTCAATCTTTGACATACAGGCCTGAAGTTCAATCTGACAAAAAGGTTATCATCAGAGGCGGTAATAAGACCGCTAAGCGGCTAGGGCTGAAAGTCTTTCAAAATACAACTTAAGGCAAATTCCAGGCATCCCCTAAACAAGAGAAAGACTCTCTAAGGGATAAGCCTGTAGGTTAGAAGGTACCCCATGTCATAAGAGGCATGTGGTGTCGAATAACAAGCACACTACTCGAACGGACGGTCAAACTAGAGTTAAGACGAGCTGGCTTGGGCTTAAAGCTCGGTCAGCTGTATCTAACTTGCGCGCCGTTACCTTGACCATCATCTACACTATAACGAAAGGCTTAAAGCCATAGTCAGCCAGTAGAGGTTAGGATATCTCTCTCGGAGATAGATCGGGGAAGTCTCAAAGCGGCAGGTATGACTTAGGAATGAGTCCGGGTAGCGATGATGCCGGCGGTATAACGTTATCATTATGCGGAGGACTAGACAAAGATACATCCTCGAGGGAGTCAGTTGAAGCGCTTCTCAGCGGTAGAGAAACAAACTAAGAAAGCGTTGGGACTGTGCAGAGCACACACAACAAGGATGCCTACTAACTCTATGGAATTAGAGACCCGAGTACGACATCGGCAACCTTCCTCCATCGCTTAAGGAAGATCGACGTGTAATGCCGAGATGACAACACCGGATTGACACATATCTACGGCATGGCACGCCTACGGCAGTAAAAGGATGAGGAATCAGACAGGCACATACGCGTACAGGTCAGGTGTTTAGAAGGTTCTGGAAGGTTTCAGGGAGTATAAAGCTGGGAGGAAATAGGGAGTAAAAAGCAGAATACAGACGAAGACAGAACAGTGTGTATTTCGCGGGTATATACTACCTTGCATTTTGAACCACAGATTACATAGCATCTAATCGCATGAGAAACTACTGCGTTTAAGGCTGACTAGTACCGCTTTAGGGAATGTTTGCATCGTAGAGTGTCCGGGCACCCCCGTCCAGACCTCGTCAACTTGAAGCTAAGCAAACTCAGTACCGCCTGCGGGCCAGAACAGTTCCAGTAGTCACCGAAGTAAACTTGCGTGCGAGTCACTGACTTAGTACCTCATCCTCTCCCGTATCCTCAAGGCCGCACTCATTGCCGACGGACTTAGTACCGCTTTACCGCCAGAACAGTTCCTCTGCACTTGCCACCACCTGCCTTAAGGAGTCATTCCCTAAGCACATCCAAGACCCATGTTCCTCACATTGGCAAACTAAGTCCACAGTCTCGAGCTCTGGCACCTTGAGCACTTCTAGAGAAGTCTCCATTCGTTCTAAAAGAACACCCTCCTTCATTGTATCGCACAGTGACCCTTGAGATCTCTTAATCAGAGTCTCACCCGCAACGCTTAGGTCTTACCTAACGATTTTAATCGGAACATCACAGTTTGCTTAAGTCAACTCGAAGCGTGTCTCTTTTGTAGTTAAACCGGTCTCACGTACTTACAAGGGGATAGAACATCTCAGTTATCTAGAAGAAGCGTCAGGGCGGTACTTAGAGAGTGCTACCTTTTGCGTTGGGTTGTTTGGTTGTGGTTTAGTTACCTCGCCTCCTTCGCTTAGGCAGTTCATTCTTAGTAGCGTAGTCGGCTCGCCTCATTTTCCCGTCACTACACGGTGAGGTTCCCTTTCATCTGGAGCCAACCACGAGAGATTGGTTCTATTGAAGAGATCAGCCTTCGTATATTTCGACTTAGAACTTAGTTTCGACGAGATCGGAACCAGTTGCACCTGTTCTTTATTGAACAACTTTATACACAATTGCAAAGACTCCCCGTAGTAAACCGCTACGCCGAGCACGGGGTGTCAATCATCCCAACCCACAAACCTGTCGACAGACAACCCGAAATTCGGCTAAAGCCCGAAGCGGAGACCCTATCGATCTGTTCACAAA
>QLOY01001160.1:0-14259 GCA_003313965.1 Megacollybia marginata
TGGGTTCATGTTAGCCTACTTTTGCCTACTGTACTTGATCACTGTTACTGATATTTGCACATGATTATATTTTGGCCAAATTATCTTTTTGTTTATCTTTATTTATCTTATGAATAAAAGTAGCCATGATGTAGAGGATTCAGAATATGTAATTTGTTTGCTGAGATAAGCTAAAATGGGCTGGGAAATGAGCAAATAAACATGCCCATATCCGGAAGGTCAGTTGTACAAAAAAGTGAAAATTTGTGAACCTAGGTTTTTTGAGGCTACGATTTCAACTGTATAGTTGGTGGGAGATGGAAATGCCTTTTTTAGCAAGATATAGACAGGTGACTATGCTAAATTTAGAATCTGCTGAAACTGGGTTTTTGAGTGCTGTGATTTCATTTACCATGAATTGCCTAAAAATAGACCCATTTTCACACACTTGTATAGACCAGTATACACTTGCATAGACTGGCCCTAAACACATATGCAGACCAGTATACAATCCCTACATAGACTTGCATTCAATTTGCATTGACTTGCATAGAGTGGTATTCAACCTATATAGACTTGCATTCAACTTGTATAGACCGGTATTGACTTGTATAGACTTGCCTTATATTCAATCCCTTTAGACCAGTATTCAAGTTGTATTGACTTGTATAGACTTGCAGTATTCAGTGCCCATAGACCAGCCCTAAACACCTATACACTTGTATTCAACAATAGTCAAACCCTAAACTTTGTATAGACTGGTCAATATGAATTTGAATACAGTATGCACAATCTGACTTAACTTAGGTGGGTGTTCTAACTTCATAGATCTCTGGCAGACCATCCAAGTCTTTGATGGCTTCAATATTTCAGATTTGAGGTCCACTATGTTAGCAGATCTATTGGGAATATTTATCTGTAAATCTATCAAGAGATGAAAAGGTGTGAAAGTGGGTGTTCAGGTCAACCACCACTCAGGTTGCACATCCACTTTCAACTTTGGTCCACTTTCACACTTTTTCATCTTTTGATAGATTTACATATAAGTATTCCCAATAGATCTGCTAATGTAGTGGATCCTAAATCTGGAATATTGAAGCCATCAAAGACTTGGATGGTCTGCCAGAGGTCTATCAAGTTGGAACACCTACCTAAGTTAAGTCAAATTGCGCATTACCTGGGCACGCCTAATAAGGTCATTCCCATGAGAGGGCTGCACAATAATTTTTATTTGATTTTTAGTGATTTTTTAGTGATTTTTAGTGATTTTATTGGATTTTATTAGATTTATTGACGATATAAACAAACAATAACCAAGAATAGACATGCCGGGGTGCCGTGTAGCTGCCTGGCATGCCATGTAACAGTGCCGAGCCTCTGCTATTTTTGGCCTATAGCATTTGCAAATGGTTCCCTGGCTTGGGCTGTAGCATTTGCAAATGGTCTACAGCATCGACTGGGAACTCAGCGTTGACGATGGAGTTATGTCTCCACATACTGCTGATACGTTTGATAGTATACCTGTTGGCTTGTTCAGGTTTACAGATGAGCATCCTTTGTATGATACCCATGGAATCTGTGTTGTTGAAGTATGTTATCGCTCTATTCCTAATTTTGTGGGAGCAACGCTGCCTCGTCACGATAGAGGCGATCGTGAATACTATTGTTCTACTATGCTCACTCTATTTAAACCTTGGAGATCAGGAGCATGTCTTAAAACAGCAGATCAGACATGGGACGAAGCTTTTGTTGGACATAACTTTACCTCCCATCAGAACGAAATCATTAATAACCTTCATCAGCATTATGAATGCTTAGATGCACAGGATGACCACCATGCTCAGCTTCGTAGCGGTGGCATTTCACTTCCGAATGGTGTTGATCCCGAATCAGAAGAGTATATCGATTTCGATGATTCATTGGATGACCAAAATGCTGACTTTTTGATGAAGGAACAAGGTGTTACTGTTGGAAAGCTTCAGACTCGCCGTAATGATCAGATGGGTGTAATGCGAGGGATCCTTAATTGACTGGGTTGGTGTAACCCAACGTCAGAGTCTATTCGACTGCCTTTGATGCTGCCAGTAATATGCCAAGTCAGGGTCCCAGATTGTGCAGAACTGCAGGAATGCGATCCTTGAATCGCACGAGTTCTTGCCTGATCCAGTACGTCCTGTAGAAAGTTTGAGTGCTGGAAAAGCGCTTCCTGTACCCGATGTTGTTGTTTCTTCAAAGGCACATCTTGAGCAAAAATATCACTCAGAAAAACACAGGACAATGATTAGCACCATCTCTGCTCGATACTCTTTGAATGACGAGCAGGATCGAGCCTTTTGCATTATTGCGAATCATGCATGCAACCCGTATTCCGATCAGTTGAAGATGTATGTAGGTGGGATGGGAGGGACTGGCAAAAGTCACGTTCTTCAAGCGGTTCTTCAGCTGTTTGAGGATCGTAATGAACGATATCACTGTGTTGTTGTAGTGCCTACAGGAAGCGCTGCTGCATTGCTTTGTGGGTCTACATATCATTACATGTTTGGTATTGATGAACACCAGGAGGAAATTGGCCCTACTCGCATGTCTAAAGTGGCAAGTCGACTCAATAAAGTCGACTATGTTTTCTTTGATGAAGTATCCATGTTGTCATGCAAGGACATGTTTGTGATCGGAAATCGACTCTCTAAAATTAAGAACAATTGTGACGTTCCCTTTGGAGGTATGAACATGATCTTTGTGGGTGATTTTGCACAGTTACCTCCTCCTTATGGCGGTGAAGGTTCGTCATTGTATAGTCAAACTGTCGGTAACAATCCTGCTCGTTACACCTCACAAGTCGCTGCCTTGGGTAAGGCCCTCTGGCACCAGGTTACGACTGTTGTTATCCTATGACAGAATATGCGGGTCAGACAACAGACTGTTAGAGATGCAAGATTCCGTGAGGCATTGTCCAACATGAGGTATAAGGCTTGTACTGCAGCGGATGTTGAATTTCTACGCACGCTTGTCTCAAGTGAGTCTTGTGGATGTCAGTCGGTCAGGGGGGAAATTTTCAGGTCAGTGTCGATTATTACTTCTCAGAATATTCATAAAGATGAAATTAACCGCTTGGGTTGTCTGCGATTCGCCTTGGAATCAGGTCAAGAGCTAGTTGACTTCTATTTCTGAAGATACTCTCTCCGTGCTTGTGCCTAACACTGTTGCAAAATCTCACTACCGAAGTCGAAGAGTGCATCAATCTCTTCCGCCACATGTTCAGGATGTGGTGTGGAACCAGCTGCCTTCCTCCAACACCTATCGGATTCCTGGAAAATTGTCTCTTTGTGTTGGCATGCCGATTATGGTGCGGGCTAATGTCGCTACGGAACTTTGTATTACAAAGGGACAAGAGGCTACGGTTCATTCGTGGACTTCATCTGTAGGCTGTAGCGGAAAACCTGTGCTAGACACGTTGTTCGTTACGTTGCTCAACCCTCCCTCTCTTGTACAGATTCCTGGCTTGCCTGATAATGTTGTTCCGATCGTTAGAACAACCACTTCTACTCTTTGTTCGTTGCCTGATGATAGTGCAATCAATATTTCGAGGTCCCAAGTCCAGGTTCTGCCTAATTTTGCGATGACTGACTATTCATCGCAAGGAAAAACACGTCAATATAATGTTTGCGATCTCAATAACAGTTGCAGTCATCAGGCGTATTATACAGCTCTGTCGTGTAGTTCTTCTGCAGACGGTACTGTTGTATTGCAAGGTTTTGATCAGCAGAAGATTGTCGGAGGCTGTTCTGGTGCCCTTCACCAGGAATATCGGGAGTTGGAACTGTTGGATGATATCACCCATCTAAAATACGATTCGAAACTGCCAGATGAAGTGTATGGAGACCGTCAGAATATGTTAATAGAGTCATTCTGCCACAAGATGGGTGCGTTGTACAATCCTCCCTCTCTCCATAAATCTCTAGCCTGGTCATCTAAGGCCCCGTTTACCGTGCCATCTAATTTGCCCTTTGCTTGGAACCTTGATCCTGAGTCAGAAAAGCCTAATACGAGCCTCGAAGGTGCTGCGTCTGTGTCAACTGAAAATCTGAAAAGAAAACGTGAAGGTATTGATTGTGAAACTGAACGTCGACTGTCTAGACCCCCTGCCACATTGGATGATACCGTGGCTTTTATTCCTTGTGGACCTTCATGGGTCAACAATAGCTGTGCTTATGATTCACTGGTTGCTGCTCTTTTTAATCTATGGCAAGAAAATCCTACTGTTTGGCATGACTCGTTTCGCACATTGAATCCTCATTTTCTCGGTCCCTTGTCAGATTTAATGCTCTCGAGGCTGTTCCATACTTCCTTACCAACTGCTGTACGTGATTTGTTACGCGATCGCCTGTTCAGCATGGATTCTTTGTGCTTTACCCCTGGTGTATATGTCTCCATCTTTGACGTGGCCATTGAGTTGTTCAAATCTGACACACCTGTATGCAAAGGAATGTTTCATTGCAGCAATGGACATGAGAACTCCCAAATTGCTTCCTACATTGTTTCATCCGCCTTTATCCAGATACCTCTGGACAATCCTCCTCTTTCTCTTCAAGCATGGGTACGTGATATAACCTCATCCTCCAGGCGTCTGTGTGTTAGATGCGAAGACCCGCTGGTTGTTCATTATCAGTTTACAGCCAGTTGCCCTCTTATTGCGTTTGATGTATTTGCCCGTCAGTCAATGGTTCTATCACCCTATATTCACGTACCTGTCTCTGTGGGTGGAGAAGCCTTGATTCGCTATCGCTTGACCGCAGTCATTTATTTTGGTGGTGGACACTTCACTACGCAGTACGTTGGATACGACGGGACTGTATACTTCCACGATGGCCTAGCCGGCTATGCAATGCGACATGAAGAAACAGATGTATCTGTTCTAGAGCTCAACTCTTGTTGTGGTAAGCAGGCAGTGTTCATAGTTTACTCTTGAATGCCTTGAGTAGTGCTATTCAGCATCATCCTTAGGGTTAATTGATATGTTACAAATACCAATTATGGCGCTATCTGTCTTTATAGAGTGTGGAAAATCCACAGTACTAACATCTATTTGTTTTATCAACACCGTCAGTCTTGTTACATCTAAGTCTAATCGACATCCCCAAGTCTAGGTCTCTTCGACGCCGTGGCATCCATCACAACAAAGCCTGTTCGTCTCTTGAATTTCGGCTCTGGGGCCTTGTTTCACACAACTTCTCTCTTTTTGTTGAGTGCGTTCTGTGGGTCGGTCAGTCCGTGCACGATATGAATCCCGTTATTGTGAAAACAGCTTCCTCGGAGTTGTATTCATCTGCAATGCCGGTTCCGTTGGTGTGTTCCTGGGTCCTTTTCGACAACAGACGCCACTTTGATGGAGATTCCATCTTTTGAAAGCCGAAAAGGTCCATGATATTGCTAATCTATTGGGTGTTATTTAGTGTTACCCGTGTTCGTAAACTGCGCACCTCACCTATATGTTCCATTTGGATTTTACCTTCCACACTTTGCTGCGTGAAGTCGTCAAGACTGTTCTCTGGAAACCGTGGATAGTTAGTCCAATTGTACAATGGTCGTGTATAGCTTACTTGCAGCGGCCTGATCAAAATACTCAAGCGCCATCTGAGGTAGGTGAACGTCCAAATACGACAAGATGTTACCTTTACTTAAGTGAAACCGAGACCGCACCTTCACCTCTCCTTCAGACTGACTGAAATCTCAGAATGCTGCTTTCAGATCGTGGTTGTCGTAAAAAACACTCTTCCACTGCTTGGCTTTCAGGCTTGCGATCTTGCCTTTTCAGATTGTATGTCCGCTTTCAGTGATGGTGCGCAGCTCAGTGCTCATGAGGCCTACCTTCATTTGTCACACAGCTTGTCAGAAACTCCTCAGGTCTCGACTTTTCGTAAGGTTTGACCTTCCGGTTCTCGAATTAATTGAATAATCTCCACCTTTCAGTTGCTTGCGTTATTCCACCGCAGACCTTCTGCTATAGGCGCTTAACAGCAGTACGTCCCCAACTCTCTGCCACATGGCGTCTACCTGCCAACAGTTTGGTGGCCTGTGGTTCTGCATGCTTTGACAGGCGGTGTGGTTTCTTTGCTGCCTAAAAACCCACACGGCGTTTAGCTGTCAACTGTTTGATAGCCTGCCGATTTGCATGCACTGAGATTGACATCCTGATTAGCTTCTCGCCATGAAAACCCATCTCGGCGTTTACCTGTCTGCCGATATGGATGTCAGTGGGTCTGATGTTATACTGATTAACTCTCCAGATACCCTTTAACCATCATCGCTGACACTACATGCTTTTCTTCAGATATAATGTGACGCAGTCCGGTTGTGCTGTTCCTACCATTTCCTCCCGTACTGCAGCTCCCATACCACCCAGACTCAAGTGTGTCTCCTTCCTTCGTCATCTTCATCATCTTCATGGAATCTAACCATTGTCTTAGGAAACGTGCTGCTTCTCCAGTTTCCTCTGGTACAGGCTCTAAAAAGGCCAAGGTTGCGGCTCGATGGTATGATTTTGTATGTGTTTTAACTCTTTCTTATTCCGATTTAACAGTCCGTCCGTGGAACTTATTCCTTCAACGCCATCCAAGGTCGTTGTCACGAAAAAATCTCCAACCAAAAAAGCGGGTAGTGCCGCAAAGCAAGCGTATGTTGACTTTCCATCCCTTGATCGTCGCTGAGTTTGACCAGTGGAACACGCGACAGAACGTGTGTCTTTCTTATTTTGATCTAAACGAGTACCATTTCTTATAGACCCTCGATCGAATTCCTCCCGTCCTCACCCTCCAAGTCTTCGGATACGAGAAAGTTGGGCAGTGATATGATCAAACCTGCGTGCGTTTCATTTCTTAACTACGTATACTTGTCTTACAAGCAGTCCCTCTGTTGGAAGCGAACCGTTGGTACCCAAACCTTTGGGAAGAGCCGCGTATATTGTTCTCCTGATCCCATGGTTCGTTTCACTTATATATTGTAGGAAAAGGGCGGACCAAGATCGTATTCAGTGAGTCCTGTTTGTTGGTTCTACGGTCTGTGTTCATTTTCCGTTGTAGGCAAAATGAGGTCGCCACTCCTACGTGGTGAGTATCGGTTGCTTGGTTTTCTGGAGGGATGTTAACCGGTTCCAGGATTTCCACGTAATTTTTTTGTTCTAGTGTATTCCCCAGTGCCCACATCTCATTCCTTCTCTAGGTGCAACAGGAAGCAATCAATAAAGGCGCTACTTGCTCTTGAAGAAATATCTGGCATACAAGCAATGATGGAAAAACCTACTTCCATCCCGAACAGAAAAGAGGGGGTTTCTTCCAAGAAACCCGCTCGTGCAGCGGAACATGTTGGCTCCAGGTACTTGTCTTTTCGAACATATTTTTTTTAATTGACTTCAGCTAGTGATGTAGTCGATCACACTGCCCCTCGCAAGATTAAAGTCGAAAAATCCAGTCCCGGAATCACAGACGATGAGTATGTGTCTTCACAAGCTTTGTAGTCGTACTTCTGATGCACTCCTGTAGGCGTTCAATGTCTGATGAAGCTTCTGCCGACAATGATGAGTCCGAGCCTGACAATCCTACCCTTGGCGGGTTTATTGTTTCTGACGGCCATGTCTCTGAGTCTGCAGCATCAGATTCCGAGGACAAAAGCGAAGCGGATATTGAGCTGTCTGTTGTAGACAATAAGGCCGAATGTGTTTCTACAGATTCAGAACCTGAAGATCTTGGCTCTGATGAGGCTTCGAACAGTGAGCGCTTGCTTGACTTCAATTGACCATCACTAAATTCTTGGCAGGCGATGACACTGAAGAAACGGAGAACTCTGTCATGCATTCTGGTTTCCAAGATCCTATAGAAAGGAAAATGGATCTGTACATGTCGCTTCCGTATCTAAGGTACGTTTTCTGGTGTCTTCCTAAAGTTGTTGACTCTCTTTTAAAGTACTGCGGCGTCAGTCCATCCTGCCAAGTGGTACACTTATAAACTTAACATTGATCCCGACTCCTTTGCGTCAACAGTGTTCAAGTTTTCAGATGTCTATAAGCATTTCAGTTTCCCAATGCAGACGTGAGTGTAAGGTTGATTATTATTCATTCTCTTAACTGTGTTCATTGTAGATCGATTGTCAAAGGTCTTTTGTTCGAACGCTCTGGAGTTTATGTGAATTTGTCACGATACAACCCAGATTTGCTCTGTGTCATTGACACGCGTATTGCTTATGTCGACACCAAAAAAACCGCGGCTTGCGTCCTTGTTGGCTTTTCAGGTTCATCCAATCTTGCAAATCCTGTGGAGAGCGTAAGCCCACGCTCCTCTGAGACGATTCGAGTTCGCCAAATTGTTGTTGCTCCCTTTGCTCAATTCTTTCATCGAGAAGTCGCTGTTTGGGGTAAACTACTTGGCTTCAATCGGATAACCGCAGGCATTGTTGAAGAGGGTATGACCTTCTCAACTCGCTTCGAGACTGCATCTCAGAACAGCGCGTCAGCGAGTTCAGCATCTCCTGGTATACATTTGTTTCGAGTTAATAACTGTTCCTCATTGTTTCTTGTCAGTCAAATCATCACCGGTTAAAGCTTCGCCACTCAGAACAAACAAAACTCGTCTTGTATCAACCACCGTCGATTCGTCTGGCCGTATTGTGGGCAATCAACTTACTATCGTCCCTGCCAATCTCTCCTTTATGGATGAAGGTAGTGTCTTATCTCATGGTTGATTGTTTGTCCTAACTTCTGTCCTCACATAGTCCCAATATATGACGGTCGTTCGGGAAAGAATCCAAGACACCCTGAACGTGGTTTCGATTTTTCCGATACCAACTTTGCGTCTCTGTCCACCTGGCCTCGTTTCGACACGGAGGAAGTCCCAAGCGATACTGCCGTTGCTGTGGGTTACACCATCAATACCTACAAACTGAAACAGGGTGGTGATGTCGCATTGTCAACTAACATTCTGTTCGTTATTGTTCTTGGCTTGCAAGACGAAAGCGATACCGACTAAGGAGAGTTGCGTATTCTTCGTATTTCAACTAGTAGATAGATACTGTAGTTGGAATACGTTTTTTATTTATTTATAAAAATGATCAAACTTCTTCCTGTTCTAACTCTGCTCGGGCTAATATGCTTCCACGGTCCGAGTCACCATCATCAGCATCAGTGTTCTAGTTATGACGTTGAGTCCTTGACAACCAGCAGCTTTAATTTCTGCCTAATTAGAGTACAAATAGTGTTCTCTCAGAGCTAATATCACGTTTTTGTGTACTATACAGTATGTGTTCTTTCTATGACTCTGCTGGCTTCTCTAATTGAATTTGTGATTTGACAGCTAGACACCGTGGTTTTGTTGTTGGATGCTGTCAAGATTACATGCATGTGAGATGGCGACCCATGAGGTTTAGGCAATCCACCTCTGTATATAACGCGAATGGTGGTTTTACAATATGCTTGTCCCTCTTCTGTAAGCAGTCACTCAACAACTTCCCTGCTTCCTGCATAACATTGTTCAGCTTTCGTCAGAATACAACATGACACTGTCTTACTTTCCCATCCAAAAGGCAACGAAACTCTTCAACCTCAAGAGCATTCAAAATCTTGAGATACTCGTTACGCGCTCCTCTACCGAGATCGAGGTTTTCGTTTGTCAACACTTCCTTCATACCTCGTTCATCGCTTTCGATATGGAGTTCCAAGACAGTATCTCAGTCGACTGTGTTGTAGATGGCGTCTCTACACCCATGACTACCGTCGATATCGCTTCTTTGCAATTTGCTGCAGACAGCAAAGTTCTCATTGTGCTTATCCACGACAACAGCAAGTTCCTTGTTCATTCCGTTGCTCTATCTGACTTTTCGTGTGTGTAGAGTGTCCGAGTCCTGTGCGCGAACTGCTCACCAGTCCGTCGTTGTTTAAATTTGGGATCAACATTGTTGGGGATGTTTCAAAACTCCAAAAATTCATGAATATCAACCCACGGTCTTGCTTTGAGCTCGTTTCGCTTGCAAAGACTGTCGATTGTGGCGGGTGGATGGCTTATGAGACTGCGAGCCATTTCCATACCCACCTATCCTTGTCTGTATTGTGTGAGGCATACCTGGGACTTGTCATGTTCAAGCCAGAGTTCTCGACTGCCATCGATCCCGCCACAGGTAATTATATACTCATACACTCCTTGTCTAAATTTGATGTTTCGACACAGGGTGTTCGTTCTATGCATGGAAGGACCCTGGAGACATAGTTTGGGTACCTTCAGAGGATCGCCAGAACTGTGAGTCCCGTATTTTTGAGTTGAATTGATCAGCAAACATTGTTAGATATGGCTTCAGATGTTGTCATCCCTGATCTCATTCTCCATGAGCATTTGATCACACGAGTCAGTATTCACTCTGTTGATTTCCATCGATTGGTTTTCGACGGTGTATGTTTTAATTTTTGTCTTGGTGTATGCTTTGCTAATGGGATATTACAGGCGCAGGACCACATATACACTTTTAACCTGCCTGTGTCCTCTATCGCGAGCTTTGCATCTTCAATGGTTTCGGCCTTCATTGACCGTGAATGCTCGGATGATCGTCGTATCGTCTTCAAAACGTCCGAAACAACCATGGTCCAATTCGGAGATGCTTTATTGCATCAGCTTTACAATTACGGGTTCAAATTTTGCGAACACAGTCTCCCTGCCCTTTCCTCCATCCCACCCCTTGCTCTCTCGAAGCATATTGCCGTCGCAGGTGAAATGCGGAATGTTGATGGGAAAAAGGAGTATTTGTTGTATTATGGTGACCAGCCTGTGGCCACCAAAATATACATGGTACATTCGGATTCCAAACAGCGCTGGAAACCTTCAGACGTGAAATGGTACATGGTCACGTCTAGTCCATACAGCGTATGATCACCGGTTTGTTTGTTGTCAAAAAAGTCTGTCAATAGTCCTCGCCAAAAAAAACAGGTACATGTACATACAATCGTTTTATACCTGAATATGTCAAGAAATCTTCTCGGTTCTATCTATTCGTTTTCTAGTTCGGAAAGAATGCGGACAGTTCTACTGCTTTCAAAAACGCGGTTCACTCCTCTCCATCCCCCCCAACAGGTAACTTGTTTGGTTTTCCTTTCAACCTTCAACGCTTCAAACACTCCTTCATATTCTCGCTGGTGTCCAGCACTCAAGACGATGGACTTGTGACCTTTCTTTGTCGGTCGCTGTGGTAAGAGGTGACAGACATCAACATTTGCGTATATGGTTCACCCTAGCCTGTCCTTGATAGCAACACAGACTTCATGATAGTACAACTGAGGGTTTTCTGAATGTCTAGATGTAGCTCTGTTGCCATCGACCAGACCAGACCTATCGGTAAACATTCCTGCCGCGTAAGAGACGTCAAACCATATCTGAGCTTTAAAATTGCTAAGAACGTCCAGGAATTTGTCATCAAGGAGGAATTGGCAAGGAGCTGTAAGACAGATGCTTCAATTTTATAGTCGGTATGGAATGTATTGCAACTGACCGTTTGGGTTGTGTTCGACAGATGCTTTCTGTTGTTCTTTCCTCAATGGCAAGGGTGTCGTTGACCGTGTGCATGCAGGCGTGTCAGGAGATATTTCTTCTCTGCTGTTTGCACATCAGTGTTTTATACAAACGGATAACGGAGTCCATACTAGAGTTGCACATATTCTTTCAAGATATCAGCTTGTTTATGACCAACAAGTCCCGATATCTCAATTTTATACGTGTTATTGCCTTCAGCGACCTTCATCCCTCTGTACCCCTTAAACATCCCGCCTACTATGAGTGCATCACACCGCCCGTCATAACGTTCGTATGGTGGCAGTGAGCGCAGCTGCGCGTAACCAGACATAGACTGCAGATGAACAGCATACATATCACGGTCTAGCAGGTAGATGGCAGGAACAGCCACTTCTCGTGAATCTTGAAGTATTCTTCAAGTTTCGTTGCTCCATATCTGCAAAGATACTGTCCCGTCGTCTGAATGCTGGAGAACAAGTCCTTCCTCGCCAAATTCAACTCCAAAAGCAATCACAACCTCCTCACCTAGTAAGAAAACGCGTCAAACATGAGTTAGAGGTAATATATCCTTGTCCAAATGGTCAACATTCACTGTTAGTTCTTCTTTGTCTATTGAGCAAACGATACCTCTTGAACTGGATGGAGTCTCGATACAACTGCCAACTTTCCATGACAGCCTCCATACCCTCTTCCAGGCCTCGACAGCGTCTGGGTCACCCGACTCGACAAACAGGCGGATAGACTGAAGGAAAGGCTTGTCTATGTCAACGTCGATAGGTTGTACGTACTGTATGAATGAACATTGACAATTTGACAGTGAGTAGCCCGCAGTCAGTTACAACCTCTTTCCCTATGTTTGCTCCAACTTCAACATGTTTATGCTTATGGACAGGAGTAAGGGAGAAGATATCGAGACTTCATGTTTTGGGTCTCTTGGTTGGTCGGGACGTTTTCAAGCATATGGGAGCATTTGAACATTTGACATTGGGTCGGTATCTTGGTATGAGCAGGAGCTCTGATGCACTCAAAAATACAGCAAGGTCTCCCCTATAATCCTTTGGGTGGATGACTCTGAGCCACCGATGCTTATCGTACCAAACAGGATCATCCAGGTAGCGCAATAAAGGTGCGATCTCCCATTTAGGGACGTGAGTTACCCGAATTTCTTTGCTGTATGGTGACGATCATAACACTTGGTAAATTTTCTTGGGAGACGACACCTCCACATAGACGGATCGATGCCATCCTGGAAGGATGAATGCTGTTGTGTATCGATCTTCCTGAAACAATTGATGAATACCTGCTTGCCAGTGGTACTAGTATCATGAGTAACTATCAACAAGCCCATTGGGTCGTACCTTGACGCGTAGTAGATATATATTCAGACCTTCGCCCTCTGT
The DNA here is from genome assembly GCA_003313965.1 of Megacollybia marginata. Taxonomy (NCBI): domain Eukaryota; kingdom Fungi; phylum Basidiomycota; class Agaricomycetes; order Agaricales; family Porotheleaceae; genus Megacollybia; species Megacollybia marginata. The sequence goes on from QLOY01001160.1 coordinate 12,917, forward strand.
TACCTCCAGTCCAGATACCAAACCCCCTACACTTCGGGTTGAATATGCCACCGTCAATAAGAATTCCAAATGCTCCATGTCCCCACTACTGCTTGATGTAGTGGAGGGTCGTGCGTAGTGCGCACGGAGTTCATCTGCCAGAGCGTGGCATTTCTCTGCCTCGTCTTCTCCGGTTAGCAAGTCAGGGAATTTTCGAGGTATTACGACACTGTGAGGTGCAACATCATCGTCGTGGGCGTTGTCATCGTGGTCTGACTTATTAGTAGGTTTTAGCTGCTGTTAAGACCTACTGAGCGGATCGCAGAGCCAATCTTTCAGGTTAGTATCATCAACACTATCTTCGCTGCTAGTATCATCGTCACTGGTCACCTCCGCTTCATCATTCACAAATCGGTTGCGATGTCTTTTGGGCATTTCAAGAATAGGATGGTCAGGTAGGATAAAGAATGGCCACAAATATATGACGGGTTTGCGAAAATGTGCTATTTAAATGGAGGAGTATGACAGGTGAACAACTGTAACAACGCCGATGGATGCTACAAACACGAAACAGAGGGAAGAACTCGTTTGTGGCGGGACAGTCAGCTACCGTGAGTTTCTCTAAATGGCCTCGTCAGGTATATACCGAATAGCTCCTTAACTTTCACCTACAGGATACGTTAACGCGTATGGTGTTCCAAAGTGACTTTGCCTTGCAACGACAGGCTCGCTGTCGCTCAAATTACAAGGATTTTACATATCTGTAAGTCGTTTCTTTCCTGGCGTCAGTAATACAGAACGACTGGGCTTTACCTAGACTTTCGATTCTTACAAGTAGTGGTACGGAGCAGAGATAAAAGGAGTCACGTGTATCTCACGATACTGACTTCGGCTTGTCGGCTACCACCATGGGACTCAGAAGTGCCACCCGTTCGGGATGGCCCACTAGGTTGAACAAATTGTAATAAGCAGATTTATTATACATGTTACCGTTGGAACCACTGGTGTTGCGGTGGTGAGGTCGCTCATCTGATGAGACTCTGACATATTTCTGAGACGGTCTGATATGTACTTCTGATATATTGCATTAGTATAGTCTTTGTCCCCTTGCGGATGTACATCTATCTATGTACATTCGACGGGGTGCTTGCTACTAGATTGGTCGCGGTCCAGGCCTGACCCTTTTGGACCTGGGGCCGACCCTGACCCGGCCCTTGGGCCAGGGCCAAGAAGCATATTTTGCTGGCCCCGGACCTGAGGGCCAGGCCAAGGGCCAGCTATGACTGAGAAATCTGGCCCAGGGTCAAGAGGGTCAGCCCACTGACTCAAATCAGGTGTAAAATTGTGGATTTATTATGAGTTTT
>QLOY01001164.1:0-34281 GCA_003313965.1 Megacollybia marginata
TTTTTAGTGATTTCTTAGTGATTTTATTGATGATATGTCTATTTTTAAATGCTCTCACACTTGGACCTTGCCTAATAAGGTCATTCCCATGACAGGGCTGCACAATAATTTTTATTTTATTTTTAATGATTTTTTGGTGATTTTATTGAATTTTATTGGATTTATTGACGATATAAACAAACAATAACCAAGAATAGACCTGCCGTGGTGCCGTGCAGCTGCCTGGCATGGCATATAACAGTGCCGAGCCTTTGCCATTTTTGGCCGATAGGATTTGCAAATGGTTCGCTGGCTTGGGCCGTAGCATTTGCAAATGGTCCACAGCATCGCCTGGTCATATGCCCGGGTAAGTCAATATTTGAAACCCGTCTGACTTGGCTCGCGCTCCCAATCCTCTGGTAAGTTGACAACTGGGCGAGGACAAGCAGGGCAGAGTACAGCTAGCTCCTCGCTCTTAGTTTCCTTGACTGGACAAAAACCATTGTTGCCCCTCCCCGCTCTCCAAAGACTGGGAGCAAACAGCGGTTTCGGCAGCGGCATGTCTAAGTCGTGTGCCAACAAATAAACAAACAAAAGCACCTGACCGAAACCACGCAACCCTTCCATTCACATATGGGTAAGCTCTCTTTTCTTAGTCCAGCAGCATGGAAACACGCCCAGTCCTTTCTTTAAGGCTTGATCCGGCCCTGGAACAGCCAAGGAAAGGTGCTGACACGCCTTGTTTGCTTTCTGTTTGCCTTTTTTGGTCACAGTCTAACTTTTGGGTTCGAATAGGACTACGCAACAACAAAGAGTTTCGTAGCTATGACCTCTCTACTTTCTGCGCGATTCAGTGCTTGGTGGATGCGGCGGATCTCGTTGCAGAGGCGCTAGCACGCAAAGATCAATTGGCAGAGGGTGAGGGTCATATGACCGAATTGGAGCCGGACAGCAACCTCTCTGAACTTACCAACCTCTCTGACAGCGAGCAGTCAGACCCAGGGGAACCAAAACTATATATGAAGCTCTCTAAGCAAAAGGCCAAGGCCAAGTTCAAAGACAGAAGGCGCAAGAAACGAGCGCGTCAGCAACAGCAGCTGGAAAACCCCCTCAAGAGTGTTTGCCTCAAACACCAAGCAGAGGCTAAGCAACGCCAGCTCGTCTTAGAGAATCTGGATGCTTTCCAACTCCCGGTATCTCACAACGCCTGGTCTGGGGAATACAACTCTGCCAAAGAATACAGCCTGCAGGAGCTTCTGGATGCTGGAATGGCATATGTAAACTGGGATGGAATAGACTCTCAGCCAATCCTCGATAAGGAAGGCCACATGTTGGTCTCTGGCAGGTTCCCCTCGCGACCGAAATTGCTGGGGACAGGTGAAGTCAGAAATGAAATGGCTGTTTGAAGAAGGTGGTAAGATTCTGAAATACAACAAAAAACTGTCTACCCACTGCTGAGGAGACTTTGTTGCCGTCACTCAAGGCCTCTACTTCGGCAGTGGGGCCCAGGTAAGCTGCTTCGAGCCTCCTTTTTTCTGAAATTAAACAAGCTGTCAGAAAGTTGGGTTAGTCCGAATGACTAAGGAGGTTGCAAAGGCAGTTAACCGGGTCTTACAGAGCAAGGCTTTCAGCTGTGTCATTGGTTTTTAGGCCTGTAAGCACCCCGCTTCTTCTTTCCTTGAGCTAAATCCTGAACCAGCGACCATGCAAACTCACAACACCTCAATGTACAATGAATACCACAACAACCTGGATAAATTGCAACAGCACCATCCCGAGCTTCAGCCAATCCATGAAAAAAGTCCATTCGGCTGTACTACGTTGAATTTCGGCCCTCAGACGGTCTGTCGAGTTCATCTAGACCATGGGAATCGCGCCGGTGGCTGGTGCACCGTTTCTGCTTGGGGGGATTTTGATTCGGAGTCAGGAGGCTACCTGGGCCTAGTGGTCCAATTTCCAGCCGGCTCAACGGTGTTCCTACCCTCTGCGTTGGTTCCTCACTCCAACACCCCCATCGCACCCCAAGAAACTCAATATTCTGCCACCTCTTGGACTGCGAGTGGCCTTTTTTGTTGGGTTTATAACGGCTTTCGGACTGACAAAGATTGGGAAAAGACGGTGAGCCCAACTCAGAGAGCAAAGCGAGAGCAGGATCGGAGCCGTCGCTGGGCAGATAGCCTACAGTTGTTTCGCCAGATTAAGTTACAGTAGCTAGTTTCAGCAGTTATATCAGCAACGTGTTCCTTTTTGGATGAATAGAACCTATCTTTCATTTGAAACAACCTCAAATTTACTTGGTATACAGAGGATAGCAGTTGTGGCTCAGTGGTAGGACCAAGTTTTGGCGGTTTGATAGGGATGTCGTTCTCGTAACATAAGCTCCTGGATAAAGTCGAGGCTTTTGAGCTGGAAATAAAATAATCGGGCCTCATTCTTTAACACAATTGCAAACATATGCATCTGTATGTTCACTGGGAGTAATCTGATTGGCCCCGTACTGCGTAGTAGTACTTGTCTACCAGTAACTGAATCGAAGGTGCTGTTACATCCCGTGTGACCCAATCCGACTGACTTCTTACTTTCAACTTCCTCAGAGAAACTCTTCCCTTCTTGACTTATTGATTCAGAATGGAACCTGATGCCTCCAAGAAGGGTTCCTTGCATGCAGATTGTGGCATGGCAGAGGATACTGATAAGAAAAGGGCTGAGAAGCAAGAGGATAACCACTGGGCTTGCAAAGCTTGGCGTGCAAGGTAAGGCTCTCATGTTTCTTTGGTGAATCTCTGCTTAATGAGGACGTCTGCGCTTCACAGAAACCGTGGAAAGCTCTTGCAGATGGAGCCTGTGAGGTTGAAGAGGTGAGCTAGGTTGGATTTGAGTCCACAAGCCATAATTTTTTTGGTACTCAGAAGACAACAACAACTTTCTGAGGAGCAGAAGATCTCTCTGGCAGAGAAGCAAAAGGTTCATGATCGAAAATACTATGAGCGGTACCATCGAACATTTTCAAATGTTTGCTTATTGTTGACATTTTTTTCACTAGACACCGAGAGCGGATACTACAGAGACGATTATCTACCCATAGAAAGTAAGCTCTAAGGCCTATTTCTTGGTCCAGGTAAAGCAAATTTGCAGAGCGTACAAGGAAACGCACGGTGAAGAACACTACTGGATTCATTATAGACTATGCGAGAGGACGGGGTATCAGGAGGAGCATCAGGATACTGGCACTGGCAACTAGAAGCGTAGCTCTCTAAACCAGCTATAATACCAACGTCCTTGGCCTTTAATTTTCATCCATTAGTTGGTGCTTTATTTGCTGAGGTAAGCCTCAATAGGCTTTGTTTTTGACTGCAACAACCAACTATGCAAGCCCATCGCCTTCACCAAAACCATATGTGTCTGATAAGACAGGTTGATTTAGACGAGCTGTCGGATGATTTGTCACGGCTAGGTGTTCTTTCATTGTGCGACCCACCATATTTTCCTGCAGAGCGACACCGCAGCAGCCCCCGGGATTCTCTCCACAATTTTTATGTGGTTTACAGGGGAAGGACCCCAGGGATTTATACATCTAATCGTTTGTTTGAGAGCTATGCTCACTTGGAGCAAGGGCCACTGCATCCGAGGCGGTGACGGGGTTTTCGGAATGTAGCCACCAAAAGTTTGATGTTTGGCACGATGCTTTATCTTCCTGGAAAGATCACTATCAACTCACCCACTCCCATCAAGCGACTCCGCCTAACGCAGCCTCCACCCCATCTCGCGGTCCAGCTCTTGCCGCCACAATTGCGCCGCCTTTGGCTAACAGGGTGAATTCTCGGTCCCTCTCTGCTGTTCCTCCTAAAGATCACTGTCGATCCACGCACTCCCATGAAACGTCTTCAGCCAATGCAATCTCCAACCCATCTCGCGGTCCAGCTCTCGCTGCCATGCCTACACCGTCGTCTTCTTCGGCAAGGGTGAATTTTCAGCCCCTCTGCACCATTCCTCCTGCTGGTTGCTGGCGTTTTTTTGCACTGAAGGTCAACGAGGAGCGCTATCTGTTCTCTAAATGGTGAGTGCTTCTCTCACCTGATTATTTACAGGTTCAACATTGATTTAGGGGTGAGGTTTGTCAAGTGTTTGCCAATGCAATGGATAAAGACGACGCCGTGGTCGTCAAATATTGCCGAAGCCTGGAGGAGGCAAATGCCTGGCTTCATACAGTGTAGTTAATTCGATTTTGTATTGTCTATTATAGCATTGACGTTGCATTGTGGTTTGAGCCATATTGGAACACCTGAAGGGTCTTCAAAAAATTATCAAAATTTAGACTTACGCCGTATGTCAGTGCATGTGCCTTGTTTCTAAATATACTTTTGTTGATCCTTTCTCAATGCCGTCTTCTTGATCGCTGAATCGCCTTTATAAGTCAATGGATTCAGAGCAAAAGCAACTCAAAAAGCGTGGCAACAAGGGAAATTTCAACGACAAGGAGGTTGAGTTCTTGGAAAGCCGTTTGCAGGACTTCTTGGACACGGGTAATGGGTCTAAGAAGGAGTTCCACAACAGCCTATTTCGCGATTTCTTTTGCGAATTCGTTCCTGAAGACGACGATCAAGCAGAGGATTCATCTGGAGATGAGGAGGAGCATGCTGCAGAAAAGGCAGATGAGAAAGCTCAACGGGATGAGCTTTTGAAAAGCGTAAGCATTTTGCTGCACTCTTTATATATCTTACTCACCAACTGTAGCAACTGAAGAATTGGTTTACCAATTGACGAACCAAAGAACAAAAAGCTAACAACTCTCCTTTCCAGCACTGGCTAAACAAGTTGAGAAGCTGATCAGCTGCTTCTCGCTGCGTTGCTATCCATAAATTCTACATGGGACATCCGGATCATGCAACAAAAAATTCAGAAGCTTACAACCAGCACCAGGATCTAATGCTGTCTCAACGGATTGTCACTCACCTGAGCTCTGGGACCAAGAAGCGCCAGAGGTTCGAACAGCTGTGCTGGCAGATCGAGAAGTGGAATATGGAACGATGCTTGCCAAATGGAAGTGGGCTGGCAACGCATCATTTGAAGGATTAGGACCGGAACAGACTGAAGAGTGAGTACTTTTTCCTACTTAGCAAGCGCATCTCTAATGCTGATATTAGCTGTCGTAAGAATCTGGCAGCAGTCGTACAGCCTCTACTTAACGGGATTGCCGAGGCTACTCAATATAGGCTCACCTTGATTGGTGGAAAGGCACCAGAGGAGCCCGACGATGCATGGTCTACGGTAACGTGGGTGTGCTTTATTAAACGGGCAAACAACTTGGCTGACGAATTCCAGATTGCATTCAGAACCAGAACCTGCAGTAGACAACGAAGGGTCTCAGACGCCAGCAAACTTTTTTGAACACAACCCTGCTGCATTTTCTCGCATCATGGGGCAATTTATGGCTTTCCTTTGGGCAGTTGATCACAGTAAGACGCCTCAGAGTTTTCCTGGCTGGGTTGCTGAAGCTTGTTGTGCAGAAGATCCTGAGGTCGCAATCCCAAAGGATTTTGAGGATCCAGAAATGTCAGTAGCCATGGGTTCTGCAGTTCCGTCGACTGCAGAGCTAACACCCACGCCAGCTCAAGGGAAGAGGCTTTGTTCACGAAAGAAGGGCAAGGCTCGAGCTTCGTCAGAAAAGGGTGCAGGACGTGAATCTGTAGAGCCTTCTGACGTTGTCAGTGACGTTGACACCGGCTCTGTCACACCTGTGATGACGGCCCCAAATTTGCGCGCAAGTTCAGTTCAATTTGATGAAGAACAGCCAGAAGCGCCTCTGCCTACCTTGTCAACTTATGGTGCTCAGCGAAAAAGAAACATTGAGCGGAACTGGGTGCTCTTACAAATGCTAGGGCTAGACAAGCCTTTCGACTTTGGAAACAAGTCAGCGCCGGCACAGAAGAAGTTGAGAAAAGAGAAAGGGTTGAGAGCCTCTTCTGATCAAGGTCCTCGCCGTTCAGGGAGACTCATACAACAGTCTGCTGGTCAAACTGCTCAGCAAGCTTCGTTGACTGTTCAAGACGTTTCCCTGCTACCCCCTGCCTTTCCATATCGCCAGGCTTCTGCCCCCCCCAGATAGGGCTGTGAATGCTGAAGTCGTTAACTGAAGAGCTTCTGCCCCTCCCGTTGCTCTCCCCATCACTTTTGTACCTCAACCTCACTCCTCTCAGGGAGGTTTAACAGCGCCGCTCTCCACAGTAAACCCCCAGCGTGCTGCCTGGCTGGATTCTGCTATAGAGCTCTTTCACAACGTGAAGGGGGGAGCTGAATGGGATAAGGCATTGTTGCTATGGGCCAGCTTAGAAGATTCTATGGCCAAGGCTGAGCTCAAGCCTCAAGCACTCCCTGTTGCAAATCGTCCCAGTCAGGTCAAATGGTGGATTTCTCGTGCAAGGGTTAAAAAAAGCCCTGAGATCAAAGACGTCGAGGCTTTTGCAAAGGACTGGTGGAATTGGTGGGTTGCGATCAATCCAGATTGGCGAATTCAACAAGCAAACAGATGTTTAGACGTGGGAGGGGATGGTTCCTGGGATTGCATGCTTTTCCCAGGGATCAATGGGTTTTACAGCGTTTTCGCTTGTCTGAAATGGTGGTGTGAAGCAGGAGGGGCAACGGAGAGCTGGGCTGACACTGTCAAGGATTTGTGTTGGGTGCTGTCTCAAACTTCATCTCATCTGAGGTGAGTCCCTATTTGTGGTTATTTCTTTCAGAGCACTGACCTTGAGCTTAGGAAACGCCCTCTGCCCAGTTCATCATCAGAAAACGACGGCCCTGTCAGGAAGAGAATAAGATGCATGTGAATCACGTTTTGGATGCTCGTTGCTATTCGCCTTTTTTAGGCATTGTGTATATATAGAAACTTGAGCGTGACTTTGCTGTAGTGCCGCTATAGCTAAGTTTGATGTATCTATTCTAAGAATGATGCATCTAAGCGGCCATGGTGCCATGCTCGGGAAACCATGCCGGGGTGTAGCCCCAGTAGTAATATTGGGTGGCTGATAGCCCAGCCATTCCTATTGGAAATCTATGCAAAAACATTTTGGCTTATTATCGGTATTATATGCATAGAATCTACTGAACCAGCTGGGCGGCGGCTCCTGCCACTGATGTGGCAGGGTTGTATCACCAGTTGGGTGATATGACTCAAACGAATTTGCAGCTGCAAGAGCAGCTGCAAGAACAACGACAATGGAATCAAGAACTCGAGGAACAACTCGAGTTGGAGCAGGACCGGGCTCTGCGCATGCACAGAGAACGGGATGCCATCCAGGACGCGCTGGATGTGACACATCGACGCAACCAACTACTGGCTCAATTGCTGGACGAGCAGGAACAGCGATTGAGAGCACTGGGCCCTGCACAGACTCATTCCACGAGTCTGATTTACACTGAATTCCCTCCCCTTCAATCAATGCAGTCTACCAGCGTGGAGACTGAATCAACCGCGTCGTCTGGGAAGGGAAGGAAGAGGGAAATGTTGGTGGAAAGGTCCTTGCGTCGAGAACCGCCCTCTGGTCACACCAATGAGTGTGGTGTGACATCCATGTCGCAAAACGTATGGTGGCAGCAGACCGCTGCCACCCAACAAGAACGAAACATGATTCGAAATCGGGAGCGCACTGATTTCATTGCGAATCAAGTGGCATTACGGGAAGCGGGTGTTCTGTTGGAATACCAGAGTTGGGATGATTATCATCAGCAACTCCTCTGAAACGACAGTGCACCAACGAAGATTGGCCCACAGTGGCCAACCACACAGCTCACTTCCCCAGTTACCCAATCTTGGTAACCGAAGCGCAAGTACGAGCAGCCTTCCTGAATGCAAGTAATGGGAAGACCTCTGCTGTACGCATCTACATGCATGCACTCGGACAAGCAAACGAGTGGGAGGAGATCGGGCGCGACCTCCTCCCCGGACAACTATTCATCAAATGATTTGACGCCGGACTCACTCAGATGCCTGAGTGGCGTCGTAATCATTCTGCGAGGAAGGAGGCCCAAGCAGCATGGATAGGAGGAGCTGTTGAAGTTCCTCCCCCACGCCGTGCCATCAGTGAGCGAATCCATCAATGGACTTGCAAAGACTCTGACACATTCATGGCACGATGGATGTTGACGTACCCCACAATGGGTCATAGTCAACTTCCCTCGGTACGAGTGCTAAATTGATCAGTTAACCTGATCGATATATGGGCCTACCGACTCTTCCTCACCACGCGACCGAATGTTACTCTTGAAGGGAGAGTAACCGGGGTTACGTGCCCGCTATACATGCGGGTGTTATCTGAGCTGCTTGCCACGCCAGGTCTGTATGCAGACCTGATCACTCAACACCAGTTGGACATTGCGACCGAATCCACTTGACGTGGATACGATGGCCCCACCCACAACATCGATACGCTGTCGGTGGCCAGGTTCCTGGCCACCATTGGGTTCACCACTGCTGAAGCCGACGAAGCGCAGGAATTCTACTGGTATCACCTCACATACCTGCGAGATGATACTCGGGAGACACAAGCGTTGTACGTGGATATTTTAACGCATATATATCGTCCTGCTCGCATTCTCCCGCATCCTCGCCCAAACCGTCAACTGTGGTTCCCCCAGCATCCCACTGGGGGAAACAACCTCTCACTGTCGGCAGCGGAATACACCAATGATGTCTGCTATGACACAGCCACAGGAGAGCGCCACACCGCCGAAATGGAAGTGGATGAGGAGGTACCTGTTGTGGCGGGTCCCTCCTCCTCGATGCTGACTTCCTCCAGCTCCACTGCACTTGCTGCGGTGAGTACAGAAGCGGAGGAAGTGTCCATGACGGATACTCTGGCGGATGCGCATCCAGCAATGGATGAAGATGAGAGCATGCAGGATGGCAGTCTGGGATCCATCTCAGGATCTCTCAATGCGCCTCCGGCTGCTCAAACATCGGGGGATATGGTACCACTGTCGTCGCTCAGCACGGAGTCCCAAACACTGACAGCGAGTTCATCCACTGGTGCAGCAGCAGCAGAGCCCCAGGTCGCCAACACAAAACCCATTGACTGAACCGATTATATTGGTTCGCCCTGGTCAATGGGAAATACTCTTTCTTGCAGTTTCTTTATTGTTCTAGTCTATCTACCACTACCATAGAGTAATGTATCGTTACTCTAGAGGGGGAGGATGTAACCTATTTGTCTTTATTTACACCTTTCCGTATATAAGTCATTTGTCTTTAGAACTACCAATTGCATAGTTGGTCTGGTTCAGTAAGACTACAGTTAAGTGATTGGCCAGCCTCTCCAGGGCCACACTGGTTCTGTCAGGTCTGTTGCTTTCTCACCTGATGGAAGGCAAATTGTGTCTGGCTCATATGATCAAACAATTTGCATATGGGATGCAGAGACACAACAGCAGATTGGCCAGCCTCTCCAGGGCCACACTGATTGGGTCAGGTCTGTTGCTTTCTCACCTGATGGAAGGCAAATTGTCTCTGGCTCATCAGATCAAACAATTTGTATATGGGATGCAGAGACACAACAGCAGATTGGCCAGCCTCTCCATGGCCACACTGGTTGGGTCATCTCTGTTGCTTTCTCACCTGATGGAAGGCAAATTGTCTCTGGCTCACATGATCAAACAATTTGTATATGGGATGCAGAGACACAACAGCAGATTGGCCAGCCTCTCCAGGGCCACACTGGTTCTGTCAGGTCTGTTGCTTTCTCACCTGATGGAAGGCAAATTGTCTCTGGCTCATATGATCAAACAATTTGCATATGGGATGCAGAGACACAACAGCACATTGGCCAGCCTATCTGGGTTCAATCTAGTTTGGTTTCATCTCATCATCACCATCACTACCACCACAATGAAGACTCCAACACAATGTCAGATGCCTGGTCTCACTCACTTCCTCTATATTTGCCATTTCCAGTCTTTGTTCATGACAGATATCTCCATCGATCCATCATCCTCAAACAGGATGGCTGGGTCCTTGGTCCTCATTTTGTGAGTTCCAGGTTTTCTCCAAAAGCACTTTCCACATCCCTTTCAAATTGGTGTTGCTGGCAAACAACTTCGCAGATTTGCCACATCCCATCTTGTTCATGGTACAGACTGGGTTAAATGCATTTGTGAGGATGTGAGAGTGACATCATCATCTTTTGTGAGTTTCTTACACTGTAAGACATTCAGGCTCAACATTGCTGATTTCTCTTTTGATCTCACAGGAGACTGACTAAGCAGCATTTCTCTTAGAATCAGGCCTGGGAACTTTGTGCAATCTCTGATACCTCTAGGTAGCCTACAAGATGTTTTCATACTTCTGTCCCAATTCTTATTGGAGTGCAACCTCCTTGAGATCCCTCATCAATAATCCATGCCTCTGCAATGTATTAAAAAAATACCAGACTAGAAATTAGAGCTGTTTGCATAATTGCTGACACTCATGCAAATCATAACTCAGCCAAAATTTGTCTCATTTGCCACTACAACTTGTTACTTACATCTTGAGACTGCAATGCCCTTCTAAAAAATGTGGCATGATGTCAAGATAGCAGCTAAAAGGCCATGGACACAGGCCTTACTAGTTGATGTAGGCTAAACAGGCCTGAATAGGGTATGCCCAAAGCACCTGACCATACCTTAAGATGTGAATGTTCCCTTGATCTACACATGCAGATATCTTTGAAGGTACCCACAGGTTTATCCATGGGAAAACCTGCAAATCCCACACCTGCAGGTTGCATATTTGAGGATGTGGGCAAGAGGGTTCCGGAATTACAAAAATGACCATGGGGTCGAAAAAAAAATTAAGAGCCCTTTGGGGGATACCCCCTCCCCCCTACCCCTGTCTCCCTGTCTCCCCCTCCCTATTGGGGACATTCTCTTATATACCCTGCCCCAAGTCTCTTTGCACTGATAAAGTTTTGGCATGCAAAAAAATTTTAAGACCCCTTTGACCCCTTACCTCCCCCCTACCCCATGTGTCAGATTGGAATTCTGGCACCCTCTTGGATGTGGGTTTGAATTTTGAGGTAGCTAGGCTGCAGTTACCCAGGGATAACTTTTATCCTTGATGTAATTACCTGATATGGAAGCCTATCAACCACCCTAACTAGTGTATTTGACAGCTTGAATATACCTATCAGTATCAGACATAGGTCAACAGCTTGGTTTGCTAATATGCTAAATTTTAGGGTGTGAAGAGAGCCTTATATGAGTCAGAAGATATGTGTGATATAACTAACGAGGGCCAGCGCTACAACACCAGCAAGGCCTGCTACCCATATCATCAGCTTAGCAGTGTATTCCAAGTTCAAAGTCATGTCAACATTTCAAAGCAAATTTTTAAGCTATGTAGTGTTCGCTATGTGTACAGTGAGAGACATATGGTTGAAGTACGGTGACAAATGCTCTCAATTATCTAACAAGTAGTATGATACAACATTTTCCCAAAAAAAGATACAGCAAGTATCAAACACCCCCCTGCTGCTGATGCGCCAATTCGAGATATGTACCCCAATCATCTAACCTACACCACGAAAAAACACTGTCAGTCAACAAAAAGAAGAGAAAAGAGGACTCACTGAAACCCACTCAGAACATTAGACCACATCATCATCCATTGGGTTTGGGTTTTGGTTCTGGGGAACCAGTCTTGGTGAGGCTGTTGAGGTTGCGACTGAGACTGGGATGGAATTCCCATAGGATAAGCATGTAATGGTAGCATTCCCAATTCGTTTGAATATACCGGTTGGAAGGATGGTGTGAATGATGATGACGAGGTGGTTCCGGAAGAAGGATGTTGTTGTTGTTGGTGGTGGTGGATGGAAGTCCTTTGAGGAATAGGAGGAGGGTATTCCATTCCCTATCCCTGCGTCTGAACATAACCCGCTTATTACTCGCTATACTCCTCGTCGCAGCCGAAGAAGAAGAATCCAAAACAGGAACCACAAACGACAACATCCCCCCCAAATCGGCATTGGCATCCCCCCCACGTTTACTCCCCAACCCCTTGTTCTGAAGGGGCTAAAATTCTGGCTGAAATCCTTTGTTTTGACAGAACACAAAAGCCCTGATTTGGTCCACCTTTTGTCTATGATTTATATACATAATTTTGTATGGAGTGTTAATTCAAATTAATATAGGATACTTTAGTAAACATTTTAGGTTGCTTAATAGTCATGAACCAGGGCTGTGTGACCGTCCATATACTCACATAACATCGAGTAATCTCCATCAGTTGTTCCAACTTCTGGGTTCGCTCCCGGTCACTCAGATACCGTTGAGTGACCAAATCTTGTGTAACCTGCCATATGAGTAAGTCAACACCATGTTGACCTGACTCGATTAGCAGTTGCCCTGATTGCTTGAACTGCTTGACCGCTTTATTTGCTTGCTTTTGCTTGCGAATCCCAATTTTCTTCCCAAGTTTCTCCTTCCGTAGAAACTTGGGCAATCGTGACACAAATTGTGTCACTGCTGGGTCCACGATACTGTGGTGGTGAGCTAACACAACCACTTCCTGCTCAGTGAGCACATCACTGACAGGCATTATCACTGGAAACCCCAGTGGTAACAGCCTTCCTATTCGGCTAATCACTTCTCATTGAGTCTCTTCGTCGACTACCTCTTCGATAGTCGTCCGAGACTCTTCCTTGCTGCATTTCTTCACCAATACCCATCGTCTTTCCTGATGCTGTCTACGAACTCTCCTTCTGTGAGAGTTCAGCTTCTTTCTCTTTCGCTTTCTCTTTCCCGGAATCAACAGTGTTGATTCCCTTACCAGCCATTCATTGTACTCTTCTTCTGTCATGAGAATCGGATCTCCAATTCCCAATTGTGATGGAACAATTGGGGAGTCCCACTTATCGCCCGGGTCTTCCCAGATGATTACTTGGGATTCTCGAAAACGAGAATCCTGTAGTCACTCCTTCTTTCAAGACCTCACTCTCATTGCATGTCTACAGGCCAAATGGGTCCGTTCCTCCCCCTCAGTCAGTGCTGGTACGCACTGACCATTCACCCACAACACATCATTCACTGGATCTGGAACTACCCCCAGATCCTTCATCATTTCTTTCCCTACGATACAATCGTATCGACTCAAATTCACAACGTCGAAGTATCTACGCTGTGCGTGACTGAACGGTAACTCAGTCTCCGCATACAATCCAAAATTAATGACGCCTCAGGACCCCAAGACGCCCAATTCCAAATCCACTGGCTTATTCAACGCAGCCAGTTTCATTTTTCCAGCTGTGGCAAAGTCATTCGACACAGCGGCCGTCGTACAGCCTGTGTCAAACAGACTGAACGCTTTACAGCCATATATTGACACAAATTGTGTCAATAACCTAGACTGTTTGGGGTCTTGCTTTGGTCGCTCCATCGTTTCCGATGTAGCGACTTTTGCAAGCTTGGCAGCTCACTTATCCTCCTTATTGGTGGTCATGGTACCCATAAACACCAGTGATGGTGTTCGTGCCACCACAGACGGTGTATCGAAGACTTCCTCGTCAAAGTCTCCATCTTGCAACTGTAGATTATTCATGAGGACAGTGGGATCCTCATCTTCATTTTCATCCGCGGGATCCTCGTCCAAAGGATCCTCCTCAATTTCCTCGAGCTCAACATACTCCATGAGCTTGTCATCGCCTTCATATGCGTCTATGGGGGACATGGCGTGCAGTTGCACTGCTTGTCCCTCGTATTCTTGTGGTTGTTCATTTGAATGAACAGCCTGTTCGTCATTGTTGTTCACAATGACACACGTTGCGTAAAGCTGCTGGCCCGGAGGCTTTGATTCTCCTTGCTCGGGACACTCGTTAGCATAGTGTCCCACTCTACCACATTTGTAGCAGCAAATGCTGCTACTCCTGATTGCATATCCTCTTCCAGCGGGAGTAATTCTCGCTGGGAGGGCAGAAGTTCTACTCCCGCTACCCGCTGGTCGTTGAGGTACACTGCTATGCCGTTGTACTGATGTTGCCGCTGCAGGTTGCGAACCTCCTCCCACTGTAGGTGCGCGTGTAGTACTCTCTCGTGGAGCACTCGTCGCCTGTCATGACACCATACGGAACTGACGAATCGGTCCTGACAGCTGGGGCACGTAACTCGTACTTGTGCTATGAATTCGGCTACTCCTGTAAGGAGTAGTCACAGTACTGGTTTTGATACCAGTATTCATTGTCGAAACACCAGTATGGTGTTTCTTAGATGCTTCCCGGTTGTACCGATCCATTATCCATTTTGTGTTCTCTGCGGCGGACACAATGGATGCCGTACTCGAGTGATACCTCGACTCAATACTTCTCTCTGTATATCGGAGGGAAGTCCCACCATCAGTCTCATTCTGAAGGTATACCTATCTGGTGGGTATACCATTCTCTGTGCCCAGATGCACTAGCGTCTGGTAGAAGTTCTCCACGGTGGTTCGGTATTGTGCTGAACTGCTCGGTTGCATCTTGAATCACGGTTTCATGGATGAAGTGATGGTATAATCCCATCACCACTCACCTATTGCAGCACCAAAAAGCCTTCTGGTGTGGTTAGAACCAGTTATGCAAAAGCCTCAGAACATGGTTGTAACCATGGATCTCAAACATGCCTTTTTCATGGATACAACCATATAAAAAGCCTCCAGGAAGGCTTTCCAACCATGACCCAGTCTAGGAACATACGGTTCACTCCGGAGTAAGCACTGTAGCACCGGGTGTTGGGCCAAAACCCGTGATGTTCATTTACAAGAAAGGAAATAATCAACAGAATATAATCAACAGTCCAAATCAACAGTTCTATCTAGCCGAGAATCCACATACTGCAACTCTGAATAGTCATCCTGATCATTCTCATCTCTAGGCTCAGCATCAACACCTCTCTGCCACATGTCCATGCACTGAGCCTGTAGCTGGTCAAGGACATCAGCCTGTCTCAAAGCATATGCACGCAAGCACGCAACAATTCATCGATTCTGTCCCAGCTGTTCTGCCGTTCTCTCCACCAAGTAGCCCACTGTGAAAGAGACACCTTGATACGTCTCATTTCCTCAGGTATGAGGCAAACCTCCTCTGACCAGCGGTTGACACATTCGCGACTCTTTAACCACTCAATCTTGATCGCTGTTGAGTATATAAGCATTGACCAGTTTCGAACAAAGATAGATTCACCTTCGTGACACGATTCATCAGCAGCAGCAGCATGCAATACAGCTGGATCCAACCATATCCAGGAAACCTCTCAAGGGCCTTCACCAACACGCTGACCTGTTTCAGCCACGTCCTGCTCCTCCTGCACCCGATGGTTTCATTTCTCTAGCTCGGTACGCCTTTTCTTGCGTGGGGCACTGTTCTGGTTCAATTCTGAACCAGGCTCATCGATCTCGGCAATACTCGCACCAGGACCCTGAATGTCAGACATTGACAGTGGCCATAGACACCGTTCCCAGTCTCCAGGTCCTCGCAACATCACCAATGCATCTCTTGCAGCCTGGTATTTCAGCAGTGCAAGTTTAGACTTACTTCTCAGCTCTGCAAACACATCTTGAGCGCGAAGGTTTTGAGCTTGCCCACGAAGATGGCAATTACGAAATTGTACCATAGAAAGCTTCGCCCTTTCAAGCATGCGAATCCTTTTGAGCGCGTCAAGACACTGAGCCTCCCATAGAAGAGCCTCTTTCCCTCCAAGCCCCTTACTGCATGTTTCCCGGTCATTAGTTCTAAGCTGGGAAGGCATCCACAGCTTTACTTGCTCCATATCATAGTTCTCGGTAACAGGGCTTTCATTTTCCATCAGAATCTCTGTAACAACCGGCATGTACAATGGCTGCATTTTTCGAAAAGCAATGAGATGATGTTGGAGCTGCATTCGACGGCGTTGGATGTTAGCAGCTGCAGAGAGGTTATCTGATTCTGCTTGAAGGTCAACATGGATATGACACCTGACCAAATACTAAGCAAAGACAATAATGTGGATGAAACTCACTGCAAGTCTTCTATGGTCAACCCCAGCTCAAGAAAAGACGAAGGTGTCGATTTGCCAGGCGGTCGCTGCTCTCTGATCAGTTCAAGGCGCTCTTCTTCTGCTAAGTGCAGCAGGACTACTTTTTGGCTCTCATCTACACGACGCCAGTAGGTTATGTACTTGAGGTGTCACTTACGATCTTCTTTTGTCAGGAATGGGCACAGCACGTTTAAGGGATCCTTTCGCCACACATCTACCTCTGTGGTCCATGCTGCTACCTGCGTTGCATCCACTGCGTCTGTAAATTCCGAATGAATTTGCTGTTGACGTGACAACTGGAACCGAGCTAGTTTATACCGTTTTCGAAGGAGAGGACCTGTAAGGTCAATATTAGTAATTACAAAGCCGAACTCTTTGCAACATACCGAGTAATACATTCTTCCGCCAATTATGATGCGCAATGTGGTCATCAATAGTATCATGATGCAATCCCGGTCCCATCTCTTTTGTTGAACTGGACAACACGTTCAAACTAGACCACCCCCTCTCTATTCCCTCGCCGTCAGTCCGAGCTGCACCGTCAATCAGATTAAGTGAATGTGGTGGTTGGCAATGATATTTGTGTCCAGGGAGGTGGCATTTGGGCACTGCAAAGCGCAAAGTCGCGTTACGCATTGGGAGGAACCGCTCTGGCATCTCCTTAATCACCCGTAGCTGTGCTCCTTTTGCAAAAGGTACGGGTTTTGCCTGAAAAGCCTTTCGAAAAAGCAGCAGGCAACTTAATAGAGCCATATTATAGCATACCAGGCAGGTTTGCGGCACCCCTCGGCACTCGGCACCCTGGCACAACTATTTTTGGTCTGGGACACTATATAAATAGAATAAAATAGAATAAAATACAGAAAAATCAGAAAAAATCAGAAAAAATCAGAAAAAAGTCAGAAAAAATATCCTGCAGCTGGGAATACCGTGGGTGGTGGGAACAACCTTATTAGGTAAAGGCTAGGCGTGGGAACTTTTTACAAATTGGTATGGCTAGATAGCAATTTTCAATGCCATTACCATTGTAGTATTCATTTTCTCATGGCACATGCCTATATTAGGCAAACCTTGACTGTGGGAAGTTTGAACTTCTTTATATAGACAGATGCAGATGGTATATTCATTTTACTGTACATGCATGTATGTGTATGTATATGTATGAGAATCAGGTAAATCACATGATCTGATTATAGAAAGCTATTTTTAGTAAGAATGAGAGAAACATATCCTGATAACAAATGTAGGCAAGATAGACCATGGCATGCCCAGATTAGGCAAGTTATGACCGTGGGAACTTCTGACTTCCTTATATGAACAGATGCAGAATTTCAATGTGGTTCTAATGGTGATATTCATTTTGCCATACATGCTCTTGTTCTCACACAATTTGCATTTTATTTTCGAAAAGCCAGTGATGAAAATAAAAATAGACACATATAACTTCTTAATAGACATGTATACACCCTTATAGGTATGCATTCACCTTCTATAGGCTTATATTCAATGGCTATGGGCCAGTATTCAATCTATACTCCTGTATTCAATAGCTAAACACCAGTATTCAACCCTGTATACTTGTATAGACCAGCCCTAAACATCTATAGACCAACCCCATATATGTGTATTGAATGCATATAGATAATGAATCTCAGTCAATACAGTATCAGTCTATAGGATTTGTATATATATCAGTTTCAGCCTCAGTCAACCTAGCTATCACTCTGGATGGGTTTCCTTCCGACTTTATGGACCTCTGGCAGACCATCCAAGCCTCTGATGGCTCTGATATTCAAGATTTGACGTCTACCATATTGGTACATTCACTGAGAATATTTATCAGCAGATCCATCAAGAAATGAAAAGTGTGAAAATGGGTGCCCAGGTCAATAGCATTCACTTCTGCATATCTGAATGGGTGTTCTGTTCCGACTTTATAGACCACATTCACTGAGAATATTTATTAGCAGATCCATTAAGAAATGAAAAAGTGTGAAAATGAGTGCCCAGGTTAATCACTCAGGTATCAGATCTACCAGGCAGGTTGATCACACTTTTTCATTTCTTGATAGATGCACTTGTACATATTCTCAGTAAATCTACCAATATATTGAATCCTAATTCTGAAATAGTGAAGCCATGAAAGGCTTGGATGGTCTACCAGAGGTCTATAAAGTCGGAACAGAACACCTATTCAGATATGCAGAAGTGAATGCTATTGACCTGGGCACCCATTTTCACACTTTTTCATTTCTTGATGGATCTGCTGATAAATATTCTCAGTGAATGTACCACCTCAAATCTTGAATATTGGAGCCATCAAAGGCTTGGATGGTCTGCCAGAGGTCCATAAAGTCGGAAGGAAACCCATCCAGAGGGATAGCTAGGTTGACTGAGGCTGAAACTGATATATATCCAAATCCTATAGACTGATACTGTATTGACTGAGACTCATTATCTATATGCATTCAATACACATATATGGGGTTGGTCTATAGGTGTTTAGGGCTGGTCTATACAAGTATACAGGGTTGAATACTGGTGTTTAGCTATTGAATACAGGAGTATAGAGATTGAATACTGGCCCATAGCCATTGAATATAAGCCTATAGAAGGTGAATGCATACCTATAAGGGTGTATACATGTCTATTAAGAAGTTATATGTGTCTATTTTTATTGTCATCACTGGCTTTTTGAAAATAAAATGCAAATTGTGGGAGAACAAGAGCATGTATGGCAAAATGAATATTACCATTAGAACCACATTGAAATTCTGCATCTGTTCATATAAGGAAGTCAAAAGTTCCCACAGTCATAACTTGCCTAATCTGGGCAATCTTGGTTGTCAGGATATGTTTCCCTCATTCTTACTAAAAATAGCTTTCCATAATCAGATCATGTGATTTACCTAATGCTCATACATATACATACACATATATGCATGTACAGCACAATGAATATCTACCATCTGCATCTGTCCATATAAAGAAGTTCAAACTTCCCACAGTCAAGATTTGCCTAATATGGGCATGTGAATACTACAATGGTAATGGCATTGAAAATTGCTATCTAGCCATACTAATTTGTAGGAAGTTCCCACACCTAGCCCTTACCTTCCCACCACCCAAGGTATTCCCAGCTGCAGGATATTTTTTTCTGATTTTTTCTGATTTTTCCTGATTTTTCTGTATTTTATTCTATTTTATTCTATTTATTCTACTATTTATAGTGTCCCAGACCAAAAATAGTTGTGCCAGGGTGCCGAGGGGTGCCGAGGGGTGCCGCAAACCTGCCTGGTATGCTATAATATGGCTCTATTGAGTTGCCTGCTGCTTTTTCAAAAGGCTTTTCGGGCAAAACCCATACCTTTTGCAAAAGGGCTACAGCATCGCCTGAGGTCTGCTGGTGCGAAATGTTCGTGAAAGTCACCACTGGTTCGTGCTTGGAACAAATGCGATTCAATTGAACAGGCGGGTGGGGCTTGCCATTTGAGGGGAGAGATCGGCTGCACTTGGACCTTATTGGACCCAGAGTGGTAGTTCAAAACACAGCTGTGAGGAATGTTGATGTCTGCCTCAATGTCAGAGTCATCGCAACGCTCAAGCTTGATGACTGCTCGTCTGGCTGCTCGTTGACGTCCCATAGATGCTTAGTCAGTGTTTGTTTGTTTGTTCCAGTTCTGAATATAGGGACAAGACGACACCAAAAAACTTAGTTCAAGCTACAAGACAAACATTATGAATAAAAGACACGTCCATTCAATCTGCCAGCTCCCACTCTAATTCATCCGGTGATGCCCAAAACGCTTCCAAATCTTCGGGATCAAAAAACTCGTCTTCGAGTTTATTGATTTCGTTCGAATTTACATACATAAGGGCAACATTCTCTCCTTGTTGCTGGGACTGTTGGAACGTTCTCTTGGCATCATTCCTATGATGAATTCAATCAGAGGAATTATAATGAGACAAAATCACCTACATCGAACTAAAGACAATATTCCTGCCTGGAGAACGCACGGCATAACAGCGATGGGCAGGAGAAGACTGCCCTGATGCACTGGGAGAGGGGCTTGTCTCACGAGTATTGATACGAATGTTGATGGTTGCTTCAGAGGTGTTGGAACTCGGTGAGCTCAGTGAGCGTGGCGCGGGTGATCTTTTAGGGGTACAAATGGGTGACTTGATTGTGGGTGCCTTGACTGCAACAGGAACGCACGGCTTGACGACAGGCTGTTGGATATAGACCATACACACCGGTAATGGTGGTACATAACCTGCGAGCTGGTGCTGACAGGCGGTGTCCTGGCATCGCGTATCCCAAACGCTTATTGCCTCTGCCAGACTGGCAGTCACACACCGCTGACGCCCCTTGCGAACATCCATACAATCGGGTAAGCAGTCAGTCCTAATTGAGATGAGCCCAACAGTTGAAAGTAAGTCGAATACTCTACCAGCTCGTATAAATCCCAGGGAAACTTGCGATGGAAACCACGTAGAACTTCTTGTGTCGGCTCAAGTTGGAATGGTCCTCATTTTGATAGAATGCCGGTACACAGCATGCACGAGAGCCGACGTTCTTCCTCAGGAAGGTATAGTTGGGAGCCAATCACCGCAGAATCTTTTTCTCCTCGACGTCGTTACTGTCAGCCATGGCGAGGGGAGAGCAAGGAACGAGAGTCATGTACGCAATCATCTTGCCAAAGGTTGCCGCCTGTTCAATAAGGTTGCATTCTAAGAATTCTAGAGAGCAAGGATCGAGACTCACCTCTAAGGTCACCACCTGTTCGATAAGGTTGCATTCTGCAATGCCATGCTCGATCTCGTGTCAGCAACCATGGACTCATGCTGGACCAGTTACAAATTCAATTTGATCAGGCTATATGTAGTACGGAATGATGGATTTTAAGCGGTGTGGGACGCAGTTAGAGCGAGTACTGGGGACTCGAGGGCCAGGTGTGCAATGACTTCAATTCAATCAGGCTATAGTATGGAATGATAGATTTTAAGTGGTGTGGGATGCAGTTAGAGCGAGTACTGGGGACTCGAGGGCCAGGTGTGCAATGACTTTACTGAGAACAGACAGGAAGTCATGCTGCACAAAGTCGACCTTCCAGTGTGCATCGAAGCCTAGACCTTGCAACATATGCAACCCGCTGAGTGTGTAGACATGGTCCGGGTCGATAATGTCATCACTATTGTTGAGATCGCGTTGGTCAGGCGAGCACAGTCGACTGAGCCGGTCAAGCTCTTGTCTAGCGATCCAAGTCAGATAGATCAGTTCCGCACGAACAGCCTGTAAGAGATAATAACTAAACAACCTGATGCTAAGCACAACACATACCAGATGTAAGTTTGATTCAGCAGTAGGAATCTCACTTTTGCGATTACAATGGAAAATACTATCACCATTGGCAACAGGGTGGCATAGCAAGAAAAATTCAATGACTTTGGCGAAGTAATGATCACGATCCGCATCGGTTTGGGTTGCGAGAAATGCGGGAATCGTCCTCACCATGAAGACAAGGTGCTCTCGCGGAAAGGCCTAGGATATTGGTTAGGCCATATGACATTGGGTCAGGTACGTACAGGCATTTCGAATTTGCAAGATGAACACCAGAGCAAAAAGCGTGAACAGCGTGACCATACAGTGACATGCCCTCTCTGACGCCCAAGTCACATTAAGCACTCAAACCTTTCATAGCATCTGTACCATCGCCAGCAGTTGTATCACTTTCCAGTGCCTAAGATCTCTTTCTGCTAGTCATTTACATACCCAGGTATCATTAAAAGTCTTTTGATAAGCATTTTTGGGTTGACCGTGTTTTGCAGCATTTGACTCTGATTGATCCCAATACTGCTTCGTCTAAAATCTGGTCCCGTTTGTTTCTAATTGCTTCCCTCGGCTCCTCCCTCGACTGCACCCGTAATCCGTTTACTACATCATCAGTGAAGCAGTGTGTGCAAGCTTGGAGCTCACTCGACAATTTCAAACAAGAAACCGGGTTTTTTTCTAGTGAATTGGTACATCCACGCACGGACCACTAGCGTCTTTCTGCAAGAAGTCATTATTTCTTCGGCCAAAATGGGGCGGCCCCGCAAATACAACACTGATACAGAGAAAAAGGATGCGGCCCAACAGCAGAAGTTGGCGTATTACCATCGGTGAGTATGGAATTGTGTGTATGCGCATTAATTTAATTAATTTACTATGCAGGAACCGTCCTAGACTAATCGATAACATGAAGGAGCACTACAAGACTGTACGCTACGGGTGCATTGACCTGAGGCCACGAAACCACCTGAGCTATGCCCCAGACATTCATCTGTATGTGTGAGCATAGCCGACATACTAACTAACTAACGTCACCACAGATCTTCTACTGACATGACGGCGCTTTGCTTGCAACATCAAGCGCTCATGGCAGCAGAGTCAAAGCTGGATCGGTTCTTGGGAGAAGCAGCCAATGAGTTCGTCCATCACAAAGTGTTGGAGTTTCTACAAGATTCCACTATATCATGGACGATGTTTAAAGCCCTTATAGACGCACTGTCAGAGATTGAAAAGGAAGCGCTTAATGCGCAAAATGAAATTTTGCAACTGGTTGGGATAGGAGACGACTAGGATAGGGCAGATAGCGTATGTTCAAGGTTTCGAGAGTTGAAAGCGATGCTGATGGATGCGTTGCTGGGAGCCATGGAAGGCAGACCCTCATTGCAGAGCTTGTTAAACACCGGTGCCTTGCAGTGTCTCAAATGGTAATAATTCGGTTCTTGATTTACCTTCAAACTTCTTGCGATCAATTATGTAGGTTTATATTGGAGACCCTTTCATTTAAAACTCGACCATTGGCTCTCGTCCAAACCCCTCACTACTACGCGATGGTCCTACAAAATCGCAATTTGAAATTGTTCATCATGCATCCCTCTCGTGCACCGGTATGTTATTTATTTCTACATGTCTATATCTTCTAATGGTGATTTAGCTTTGCAAAGAAGAACTGACCTATTTGCGAGATACAGGCTGTATTGTTCAAGGTGGTCAGATCGAACAAAAAGGAATGCGAGAAATCAGGCCATGCCCTCAAAAAAAGGCTTTTCTGCCTGGTTATAACCATGGAGAAAAAAGCCTTCTAGGTGGTTATAGCCATCACCTGCCAAAATGCTTAATCATCAATAGCGGGCAGGGCGGGCAGGTTCTACTTTGGGCTACTAGGTCGGGTGACTATTATTGGCAGATACTAGTATTTGTCACAGCTTGATGGTGGCTATACAAATAGTAGTAAACAGTGGGTGCCTCGTTCAGCAGCCATTGGGCTGGCAGCTGGATCCAGGGCCTAGATGCTCAATGGGTATGTATGTATAGTGTACTACATACGTCCGAATCAGTAGCATGTAATAGAAGTCTATATGATACGTTGAATGGTTGGATTTGCTTCATTGGGCTGGATGTAATGGCCGGCCTTGCCACAGAAAAAAAAAAAAACAATGTCAATTGCTAATTTAACCTAGTAATAGTATCATAAATTGTAAGCTACAACAATTCGAAAGGATGATTCCAATTTCCAAGGAGGTAGTGGGATGGGTTATGACATGCACCCATTACCTCGACTGCTGCACCAGAGCTCGTGGCGTGCTATTTCAGAAGGCTCGTTTGGGTTGATATATGTGTGTACGACTCGGAATTGAAGTGTCTAGATTGAAAAAAAAAGATGAACAGGGGATGTGGTTGAGACTGACTCGGATATAATCCACCCATTACCTCCGCTGCTGTAACGGAGCTTGTGGCGTGGAATTTCAGAGGGCTCGTTTGGGTTGATCTACCTGTGCACAACCCAGAATTGAAGTGTCTAGATTGACTCGGGAAAAAAAAGATGGAAACAGGGGATGTGGTTGAGACTGATATAATCTACCCATTACCTCCGCTGCTGTAACGGAGCTTGTGGCATGGAATTTCAGAGGGCTCGTTTGGGTCGATCTACCTGTGCACAACCCAGAATTGAAGTGTCTAGATTGACTCAGGAAAAAAAAGATGCAACCAGGGGATGTGGTTGATATAATCCAGCCATTACCTCGGCTGCTGTAAGCCTGTAACAGAGCTCGTGGCATGCTATTTCAGAGGGCTCATTTGGGTCGATATTGTGTGCAAAACTACACAAATAAGACAAACGGCAAGCGAGTTAGACAAGGTCCTAGTATATATCACTTACCTAGGCAGTAGAAATGAGAAACTTGCTGCGTTCAGGCATAAATGCGAAATTCCTGGTTTTACAGACTTTGCGCACGGACCATGTTCACTCGACAAAAACTCGCTGGGAGCAACATTAATCAGTCGGCTGAGCCACAAATTGGGAAAATGAATGTGGGTTACTTATCTCATCGATTGGTGGCGAAATTGTCAGGAGTGGGATGGAGATATGGGTACATCTATGTTTTGGGCATAGCTAAACACTTCATCAATACAGATTGTAAGTGTCAAGTTTGACTCACCTGGAGAAATTTACTCAAACCATTCTGCAGCTGATACAAGTCTTTCTTGAGGCTGGTGAGATGATTTGAGGGTATGATAGAGAGTCGAGAACAAGTCAAGCATGTAAGCGCACCAGCGCTTATGCTCTCGGCACATCGGAACGGGCCAGGCACAGTGGCTGTGCAGACCCATCTCTGCCTTCACACCGTCGAGCTGGTGCAGCCAATGCATTCCAGACTCGCATTTTGGGCAGGTGAGTATTCTGATACTATCAGCCCCCATCTGAGCTTTATATTAGCCTTCCCCAGCTCCAAATACGACCAGGTAAAGACCCATTTCCCAGCACATCATCACACCGTCGAGCTGGTGCAGCCAATGCATCTCAGACTCGCATTTTAGGCAGGTGAGCACTCTGATACTATCAGCCCTCCATTTGAGCTTTCTATTAGCTTTTCCCAGCTCCAGATATGACCAGGTAAACCATTTTCCAGCATGTCATCACCAATGCTGCCATTGACTTCCACCAAGGTAAGCATTCGTTGCAACACCCCTCCACCCTCCATGCCCTCCGTATTCTCACCATGCTCTTATTTCTAGCTAGTTAAGTTTTTCTTTTGATTCAAACCTACTGATATGCCTACCCCTCCACAACCCGTCATTTTTCCCATTAATATTTACTCAGCCATCTGCTGCAGCCTAAAACCATTTTTCCTGGGTCAAGAAGACCCCACCAAATCCCCTGCTGACTTGGAATCCACAAGCAAACCTTCAACCAAACCGACACTGGAATCCGATCCCAGCCAACTGCTGCGTTCTCCACCAAACCCTCGATCCACTTTTGTAAGTGTTCTAATTGTTTATTTGAATTTTCCTAATGGCCAACGGAATTTCAGTCTCCACAACACCCGTGAATCCTCCGAACATCGTCCATGTTACTGTTGCTCGCCTTTTCATTATGATGCATCATAACCGTACCGCAGATGCATTGGAATTCAACGCTGTCCAGTTTTGAACGAAGGGAGGTAGCACCTCCTGAGCGCTAGCTAGGTAAGCTCGTTTCCTTAGTTCAATACATTGATCTCAATGTTCAGAACCCACACCTGCCATCACCACCATCACCCTCACAGCCTGAACCACTGTCGCTTCCCCCCAAATCACCGCCACTTCCCCCATATCTACCGCCACTTCTCCCAAATCCAAATCACCATCTTCTGAATACACCATTGCTTCCCCCAACTCCACCATTGCTTCCCCCAACTCCACCATTGCTTCCCCCAACTCCACCGTCGCTTCCCCCAGCTCCACCGCCGCTTTCCTTCAAATCCACTGCTGCTTCCCCCAAATCTACTACCGCCTCCTTTCCAAATCCACTGCCACTTCCTTAAATCCACCCTGCTGTTTCGAACCTACCAATGTGGACCGCCCCAGTTTATTTCGAATTTTAGTGTATTTATCCGAATTTTTTATTTAATTCCAGCTATTCTAGAAATATCTACAGTATATTAATGTTCCTAAAATACATATATTAATGTGCTGTGGGCAATAGCCCAATTACAAGCTGATTACAAGCTGTGGAATGAGCTAGATGGCCCAGGCTGCTGTACAGCAGCGGGTTCTGTTGATTTCTGTTGATTTTCAAACACATGCAAACAATGGCGGGTTTTACCATGTTGGTAGCCATCCCGCCCCATTCACTCATGGATACAATTACCCTGCACCTATCTAGCCCTGTATTCAATAAATGTATTCAAATGTCATGGTTATAACCATGAGCAAAGCCTTTTAGGTCCCATGGTTATAACCATACTGGGAGGCTTTTTGATCACTGGTTACATCCAGTCAAAAAGGCTTTCCGAAGGGGCAAGAGGTGGAGAAATGGCTCAAGTCATTCCTGCTCGCTTGGCAATTGACCTTCCCACTTCCTCGTCCAGACCATATGAACGATCTCGATTATGAGGCAGAGCAATGGCTCCAAGGCAAAGTATGTTTTGCTTGTTTTAGTGTCGCAGTGATCTGACACCGCTATCAGGACTTGGAGAGACGTTTGAATTTCTATTCTATGATACTACCCAATCCCAAGAAAGAACCAAAAAACCGTCCTAAACCTCAGCCAAGACCCGTTCGTTGCAATGTTGCTGTTAGTCTATCATTTCTTCTGCCTGACGCAACTGATCATTTGCGAAGCCTTCCACTTCCACGACAGAGAACTGTAGTCAGTAGTCAGTAGCAATTGTTTCTTTGAGCAGTCCCAAGTACCTGCAAAAAAATCTACACGTTTACTCGAGGACTTAAAACCCAAAATTCAGTTCGGCAAGCATGTATATCACACTTCAGACTAGGTTTCGATTGAATGGGCTTTATTTTGAGGTAAATTAAGTCATCTAAAATTCTTACTGCCAACCCAATGGTCGAAGATACAGACCAGCCCGCCATAGAAACGTCTGCAAAAGAAAATACCGCCAACCCAATGGCCGAAGATACAGACCAGCCTGCCATAGAAACGTCTGCAAAAGAAAATACTGCCAACCCAATGGCCGAAGATACAGACCAGCCCACCATAGAAACGTCTGCACAAAAAGAAAACTGTTCAGGAGAAGTGTGAGTGTATTTCAATTGTGAAATATTCAGATTGACCCTGTAAATATAGAATACAATTCAAAAAGGGCTGGGCAAAAGGTCAACGCGCTACTTACCTGCAAGATCGCGTCGACGCGTTCTGCAGTGCTTACGCTGCAGGGCCTATGCATCTGAAAGAGGAACTCGAGGATGTCTTGAAAGGATATCTTGCAAAATTCCATTGGAGTTGGCCTTTAGATTACGAACCGCGTCCTGACGAGGTACTTCCTGACGACACGGATCTATTGAAGGAAGAAAAGGCTAGGAAGTCGGCCAAAATCTCCACCACTTGCAGAAGTGTCCACTGACGTCGACCTCTCTACATTGTCGTATGCCCATTTACCTGCCTTTCCCTGCAGGTAATAGCAGAAATGGGTGACCTGCAGAGGCCCATAATCCGGGCCTCCTAAACGGTTGATTTTCATCCACCGAAACATGACCTGTAACCAGTCCTCGTACTTCTCGAGGTCTGATCCACCTGACCATGAATCGGGTTCTTTCACTTTCACCACTTGTGTTCGTACCCCCGGGGGGTCCGTCACAATTGGCAGTCCCAATTGCTCATCAATCCATTGAGCATATTTTCCTTTGACACTATGATTGTAGTGTCATCTCCTGCGGTCTGGGTCGATCACGTACAGAGCGAGAGCATGCCTATGCCTTCGTCTCTGATCTCGGGACCTATTCGACCCTCTGTCGTCTGCATCCCGTTCATCACCATAATACTGATCTAAATCAGTATCTTCTGAGCTGGATGACTGACTAGAGCCACCCCCACTCCTTCCGCTACTGCTTCCTCCACCTCCACCTCCACCTCTACTTCCACCACCATGCCGCGGTGGTGGGTTATGAGGACTTCGAGATGGTTTCCTCAGTGGATCCGGAGGCTGTCGTTGGGGTGTGTGATGCGACCCATTCCCATCTATGGGTCGCGGCCGATATGGTTGCACTTCTTGGAAGTTCCCGTTCAGGAACTTCCAAAACGTACTTGTCATCTCAGGAAGTTGTCCTGAGATATCCATAAGTCCGCATTGGTGGTCCCAATAGGTTCAGACTTGCACTAGTCGCTTGGGAGGCCATATATCATATGGCCTTCCATCCTCCATCCATCGTATCCCTTGGTCTACGATGCTTGTTTGTCTGTGCACCCACATTATTCATTGTGCTGCATTTGCAGCGTGCATCGTTCCTCGGTGGTACCCCCTATGTCGAGTACCACCACTCCTTCTTCAACAATGGGGACGGTACGCTCCTTGGTACCACTGTACCATGGTACCTCGTTCTGTGACATCCTGGGTGGAGATGCTGGTCATGTGTAATAGTCCTCCAACGTCCGCGTTAGATTGTCATGCATCCACTGTGCTAGATGCACGTATTCTGCACTTGATCATTGATATGTCTGCCTCCTGCAGACGTTCCGATATTCCCATAGGTAGGGAATGTCCTCAACACTTGGGGATTGTGTCTTGGTGGAGGCACAGGTATCCCTGACGATCCTCCACTGGGGGATCGTTTTGTTGGGCTCCCTTCTCCATCCAACTGAACTTTTTCTCCATCCACTTTTTGGTGGATGATATCTGCAAAGGAGGACATGAGTTTTAATAACTCCCTCCTTTGTTCTGCTGTATCTTGTTGCTCCTCCTGGAGCAACGTTGTCACAAACTCGGCTAAGCGAGTTAATTTTTCTTGAGCCGCCGACTATGACTCACCTCTTTCCTGTCGTTGTTTACCTTTGTCCTGTTTTGGGGCAACTTCCTCCTCTTGATCCGGATCTCCAGTTGGAGATCCTCCTCCACTTGCTCGTGAACGGTGACTTTGCTGCGAGTGTCTACCTGTGGCACTGTTCTGTCCTCCAGGTGCAGCCGTTCCTAGGCTATGAAACACCCCTGAGCCCCCATGTTCACCAGCATTGCCGGTGCTCATGTTTCACAAATTTTCATCCCTCTGGTCCCAGCTCGCATCAGTAACTGGGTTCAAAGAGAATGTTGGCGAGAGAGGTAGGGGAGTTAGCCTATCTAACTCCTTGTCCTCATTGAGCGGTGGTGGTGGTGGATCGAGGGGTTGACTGCGACCGTATTGCGCGGTCACAGGCTTTTGTTTTCTCTTCGCTTTGGTTGTCATTCTAGTTGCCATTCTTGCTGTCTGTAGTTTTTACCAATAATATAGAATCTCGTTTTACAAGGTTCAAAAAAGTGTAACTTAACCGTAGTCTCACTGAACCAGACCAACTATGCAATTGGTAGTTCTAAAGACAGTATGAGCTAAGTTAAGGATTATATCTAATAATAAATGACTTATATATGGAAAGGTGTAAATAAAGACAAATAGGTTACACAGAGACAATTTGCCTTCCATCAGGTGAGAAAGCAGCGGAGCTGACAGAACCAGTGTGGCCCTGAAGAGGCTGGCCAATCTGCTGTTGTGTCTCTGAATCCCACATGCAAATCATGTGATCAGCCAAACCAGAGACAATTTGCTTTCCATCAGGTGAGAAAGTGGCACATGTCACTGCTGAGTTTAGGCCAATGATATGTTGAATTGATCTTGATGTTTCTCCTGGGAAGCATTTTAACACATTACAGAACTGTGCTGAATATTGCTTCCAGATAATGGAGCTCTCAGGTGTGAGTGCCAATGCAGATACATAGATATGGGGCACTGAAAGTAAAATTGGTGTTGAGAAATATTGAATGAGCTCAATAGTGCCTTTGGCCAGTAACTGTATATCATTGCTATTCTTATATTGCTGAGATACAAGTTAAAATTCAATATAGAGCATGTGAATGTAGCATCCATACCTGTTTGTTTTCAACAAGATATTGCATAACACTGAGTCCTCTTTTGAGTGCCTGTTTAACACTTAACACCTCAAGCCAGTACAACAGACATTGTTTTAACAAGTGTAATACCTCATTTTCAAGTCTACCAAACTGCTGAAGATGATGGCCCCGAATTGACATGAATAAGATAAGGCTAATGATATGAGACTCAATTGTTGTGATGTGAGCAGTGAGTTTGGCATGTAAGATGATGGAATTTGGCAAATATTAAAGCATACCTCCTTCCTCATGATCTTAAATGAGGCTAGAGCAAGATCTTGGTGCCCTTTGTTGATGTCAACAAAGAAAGATTGACTGTGAGACTGATCTGTTAGATAGTCATAGAATGAGGCATGAACAGGCTGAAGTTAGACCCATGAACAGTCAGAACAGATCCAAGGCATGGAATAACTTCATCAACCACCTCCTGTTCTTCATTCCCAGAGCACATTGCCTTGAGAACTTCCACTGACAATGGTTCAGCTGCAGCCAGAACTTTGCCAAGAATTGCCACAGTTACAGCAGCCTCATCTGGATCATCTGAAACATTGGCCTTTAAAACTGCAGTGTACAGGCCATCAAGACCATCAAAGAGTGAAAGGACAGACTGCAGATGTTTTCTATGATTTGTCCCAGCTTTGCCCTCTGTCAGATAGGTACAAGCAGTGGCAGCCCATTGAAACAGGCCACCTGCTTTAGTGGCAAGATGGACCATATCTGTATCAGTAAAATGGAATTTTGATAGCTTCAGGCAATGGCCAATGTATAATTTCATGTCCTTGAAGGTTGATTGTGCTGCTATGTCATTGATTCCCCAAGCCATTCATGACTCCCATCATTCTGGAATACTGTTGTATCACTTACCTGTCTCATAGAATCAAATGCCAAATCTGCGATAGAAGTACTAGTTCTGGGCCTAGGTCATTCTCTAGCTGTCATTCAAGCACTATATGCTTCTGAACCCTCTAGCTATATAACCAAGCAACAACTCCTCCACCAACCTCTTGGTGACATGAGCTGGCCTGATTAGAGACCTGTAAGCCAGGAATGTGCTGGGACCATCTCCAAATCCCTCTACAGCTTCCTTGAGGTAACATTTGACCCTCTTGGGCTGTGCAAAAATATCGGACCATTGTTCAAGTCACTCAATGACTCACCTGCCTATTCTTCCTATCTTCCGCTGCTCCATTGTGCTCTACTGTCATGGCTACTCTCTCACCTTTCTCAAGTATACTCTAGTATCAGTCTCACAAACCTCTTTGCCCTCACCACACCCCCAAAGACCTTCCCATACCTGGTGCAGCTGAATTTTACAATGAAATTGGTGTACAGGCTCATGTCATTCGCTGCGCTTGAGAGAAGCAAGAGATAGAAGAGGGCAAGAGGAGAGAAGCTGAGAGAAGGAAATTCAGGAGCTAGAAAAGAGAAAGTATGCAGAGTCAGCATGATGCATGAGAGGCTGCAAAGAGGCAGCACCAGGAGGATGTCAATGCCAAGCAGCACCTGGCTAAGATTGGAACTGAGGCAGACAAGTTCAAAGAGCAGCTGCTACAGAAACACAAGGCAGCCTGTGGGAAGATACTTGAGGTTGCCAGGAAGAAGATTGAAGAGGAGAAAAGTCAGTGCTTGCAAGCTGGTATGCGTACTCCTCAACTATTTGGTGAACACTAACCTCTCTTTGTTTAGTACATAACGCCAAGCTGGTTGAAGACAATCATCATCATGAAGCTGAAGAAGCTCGGATTCGTGAGGATAAAGGTATGTATTTACACTATCATGGCTTGTATTTCATCTAATGTTTTCTCTAGTTGTTCAGCCTCAGGCCTGACAATACACCACCATGCGAAGTCAGCTCCGATGGGAGCATCAAACTTTTCGATGTGGTTTTTGATGCACATTGAGCAGTATACCGGCTCTCTATGCAGACCCAGTACCACCATTCTGAGGTGTAACAATGCCTCTGTATCAAATGTTAGATAGGATTGAGACGTGCAATATGGGCTACTTACCAAGGCGGTGACTATATTTCATCCATATCCAACCCAGCCAAACTCTGTTGGGGTTGGGACACTGTGTGTCCCATTCTCTGATCCTTCTCTTGAGACAATTTGTCCTCCCAACCTTTATCTTCCTGTCGCTGTCAGTGTAGGCGTAAATGAAGCTGGAAGTTTCTTGGATGGAGAGACTGCTCTGCAGCTGTCTCTGCATCTTTTTCTCTGCCCACTCCTGTTCTTTTACCCATCCAGACATCGAGCAATAGTGTGTGGTGTAGTTAGAGTTGGTGATTTGTTGGCGATTAGCAGTAGACCAGTGGTGTGGAAGGGATCCTGCAAATGCAAGAGTAAGTGACAGTCAAATGAGTACACGCAATGTAACTTACTTTTTTGTAGTGGTGCCAAACAAGTACCCACAAAGGGCTACATACCACTCATTCTCAATCTCTCCCTGCAGTTGTATTGCATCCTGCTTCCAACCCTCAGACCATTTTCTGAACTGATTCAAATGCGAAAAACTACATAGTAAAGTCGCAAAATCAGACTTCAGTTGATCCTGCATTCCCTCCTGTTGACTTACTCCATCTCTGCGCAACCCATATCTAGGCCTCTGCCTGACCCACAGTAGAAACATTACCAGTTCTCCTGTATTGGTTTTACACCAACCCTTTAAATTTCACTGATGATGACACAGACTGCGCTCTCAAGATGTTCAATGGGTAAAACAGACCACCTGCAACATTAATATTCTTACTTATGTTCTCTCAGGTATGCATATAATGGCCAAATACTCAAAGTCAATTGATATTACAACTGATACACTACTTTGAGTTTACCAGCAACCACACCAGCCTTGCCAACCTTGAGCTCTAGTATCAAAGCAGTTCTTCCATATGCTCCACTTCTCCCTTCCAAATAACCAGCATTGTTGTCCCCATGGGTTATACTCTTGACTTTGGGCCCTTGTCAGCCCTCAATTCTCTGTTTGACCAGTTTCCACCAACTCTTCAATGGTTATATGCATCTCTACTACAGTCAAACCTAAACCTAACTCATTGAGCATCAGACATGGATTCTTTAGCAGATCTCCTTAACAGTGTTCATACTCTCAACAGGGGACGTCTTCAACAGGGGACGTCTTCATCACCCACTCTCTGCTGGACAAGAGTGGCTGTCTTTTTTTTGTACTACATCCCTTTGTACAAACATCCTTGACTTGAACGCAAATACATTGACTATTCCTTGCAGATGATTGGTGAAATATCCGTGAAAGTGTAGCCTTCCTCTCATGGGGAAATGTTTTGAGAACGTGTAGCCTTTGTTCAAGGGGAAAATGATTTGGCAACATGCAGCCTTTGTTCAAGGGGGAAATGATTTGGCAGCATGCAACCTTTGTTCAAGGGGGAAATGCTTTGGGAAGGTGTAGCCTTTATTCGAGGGGGAAAGGTTTTGGCAACATGCAGCCTTTGTTCAAGGGGGAAATGTAGTCAGAAAATCTGATATTTTTACAAAGGTACCATACAGTATTTTCTACTTTCTAAGTGCTTGTGAAAATGTTTTGATTTGCTGTACTTTCCAAAGGTATAATTTTCAATTACATTTCTAACAGCTTAGCATAACTTGCATTATATCATCATTTTGTGCTTAGGAATATAGTCCCGGTGGGGCTGTGATAAGAATTGGGACAGAAGTATGGAAAACATCTTGTAGGCTACGAGAGCTACTCCACAAAGTTTCAAAGCCTGATTCTGCATTGTGCAAAGAGAAATGCTGCTTAGTCAGTCTCCTGTGAGATCAAAAGAGAAATCAGCAATGTTAAGCCTGAATGTCCCACAGTGTAAGGAACTCACAAAAGATGATGATGTTACTCTCACATCCTCACAAATGCATTTAACCCAGTCTGTACCATGAACAAAATGGGATGTGGCAAATCTGTGAAGTTGTTTGCCAGCAAGACCAATTTGAAAGTGATGTGGAAAGTACTTTCGGAGAAAACCTGGAACCCACAAAATGAGCTCAGAGTTGGGACCAAGGACCCAGCCATCCTGTTTGAGGATGATGGATGGATGGAGATATCTGTCATGAACAAAGACTGGAAATGGCAAATATAGAGGAAGTGAGTCAGATTGGGCATCTGACATTGTGTTGGAGTCTTCATTGTGGTGGTAGTAATGGTGATGATGAGATGAAACCAAACTAGAGTGGCCCCAGATAGGCTGGCCAATCTGCTGGTGTGTCTCTGTATCCCATATGCAAAGTGTTTGATCTGATGAGCCAGAGACAATTTGCCTTCCATCAGGTGAGAAAGCAACAGAGCTGACAGAACCAGTGTGGCCCTGGAGAGGCTGGCCAATCTGCTGTTGTGTCTTGGCATCCCATATGCAAATTGTTT